>JBBPBX010044656.1:0-27357 GCA_038048925.1 Garcialebias charrua
GAAAGTAATAATTGGACGTACATCTACAACTTTTAACTTTTAGAATCTTTGTATTCAAGATGGCCGACACAGCCCAACACAAAATGGCTATAACTCAGTCAATTTTACAGATATTAAAATAAAATGTGGTGTGGTAATAGCCGAGTCATCCTCAGCATACACTGCCAAGAGATTACAAATCCCACAAGATCTTGCAGTATCGCTTGAGATGCTTGAGATTGTGCAAAACATAATTTACAAGAATGGAGCAAAGTGAGTTGACCCTCTTTTTCTCAATGTCTTACTCTGAAACACTGGTGTGATGACAGTTACTGTACTATGCATTCCTCCAAAAAACGCCAGGCTTTTGTTTGATTTATTTCATGCCTATGTACTGTTTTAATTATTACTGTATAACAGTCCAGATAATCAGTTACGTCTTCAGCAGTGTTACCTGGTCGCTGTAGCCCATAAGGGCCCGTCGGGTGTTTTTAGGGCCCAAGAAGCGACTGACGAGCATGGTCCATCCCAGAGAAAAGTGAAAGCTGATGTCCTCTTGAAAGTCACTACACAGCTTGTCGCAGGCTAGGTCATAAAGGAGACTGAAAGACTGACGAAGCACAATCTTGTCTACCTGCTCTCGGACAGAAGCTGGCAGCAGAGGCTTCAGACCCTCTGTAGAAAAACAAACAGAGATTTACATCTAAAATACAGGTGGTCCCCGACTTACGAGCGCCCTGACCTACGAGCGTCCAACTTTACGAGATTATCATAATTAATAAAAATATGAAAAAAATGTTAAAAAAATTTGTGTTTAAATGTTCTTAATTTCATGTGTACAGCACTTTGTTGCAGCTGTGAATGTTTTAAATGGCTTTATAAATACGTAAAGTATCATTATTATTATTATTTTTTAATAATTTCATGCTTTTTTGAACAACTTCCTGCGGGAACCAGGAACCGGAAATACCGCCTCCGCCATTTTACATTCATTAGTTCCAGAGTCTCGGCACTCGGCAGTCGGCTTTTGGAGGACTGTTTCTCCCATAAGAGGATGCCTCATACGGATAAATTAACTGGAAACACTCCCTGAACTCTGTGAATGTCTCAGGACTGGAGCAGCAGCCGCGATCGCTCCGCCGATCGCTCCCACAGCGCCGCGCGAGACCAGCAGCTCATGGTATGAGCTAAGGCTAACATGCTAAAGCGGACCCCAGCACCGGAGCTGCAGCAGACAGCCGGCTTTGTGCGATCAGAGGTTCCTGGAGCTCGCCTCGATGTCGGACTGGAAGCAGAAGATATCGGGGGACACCCAGCTAACTTGGAATAACAAAGCCGACAGCCTTTTTGAAGCTGCAGCTAAACTGGACTGCCCGTAACTGCGCAGCGGACTCGGTGGGGCTACATGCTAACAGGTGCTGCTAATGGCGGCGCTGGCAGACGGCTTTTGGTAAGTTATTAAAACTTATTAAAACATTTTTCTGGCTCCAAATGTATGAAGATAGCATACTAACAGTCCTTCCTGTAAAGGGTTTGGACAGCATGGTGCTACAGGAAGCCTGGGAGCTCGGACGTAACACAGCGGAGGGAGGCAAACAGCTCAGCTCAAAGTAAGAAATTATTTTTTTATATTTTTTATTCATATTTTAAAGTATTTTAAAGTGTTAGGATAGTTGAAATGCTTTGCAACTGTTCATTACCGCACATGTACGTGCTCGTGCGGTATATAAAAGAAAAAAAAAAGGTAGTCCCGAATTACGAATTTTCGGTTTACGAGCATAAGTACGGAACTCGCTCGTAAGTCGGGGACTACCTGGACCAGCCTCCATCACATACAGCCTCATACAACTAAGGCTGTTCCATGTGTTTTGGATATTTGATATGTTGTGGCTACTAGTTTAGCTTCTCAGGCACTTCCAAAAAAAAAAAAAATCACAACTAGTCTATGGGCACTTCCAGTCATAAATATTTTGTACTTGTAAATTAGTTTTGCAATCTTGTAACATAAATGTGTGATTTGAACATAGGTGGATAGGAATTTGTGTGTGTAAAAAAGATATGTATTTGTAAAAAATAATTACACAAGTTACAAATCTTTTTTTTTTCTCCAAAAGTCTGTTTACAAATAGTACAAAGCCAAAAACCGCGTGCACTTTGTCTGTGAGTTCCATTTCACAACTACTGTACCAATTTTGACCAGACTTTTTCTTCCTCTTAGCTGACTGGTCAACGTCAAGTCTATCACAAATTTAACAATCCAATCAGAGAACAGATGGGTTGTCAGGGGTGGCACTTTCTGAGCCGTAAGTCCTGGGATAGCATTACTTTATGGTTTAATGGAACAAAAACAAGATCATGGTGCATACATATTTCTGAAAATTACGTACAGTTACTTTGGATAGTTCTCTGTCACATGACCCGCTAGCTACCCTGACGGGCAAAACATTGTGGTGCACAACAATGATCTGGAGTGATCAATAATGCTGCAGGTGTGCCCCCACTTCCCCGTTTACCAGTGCCCTGCCAGGGCCAGTTATGTAGGGAAAACACTGTATTGTCTTTGAACATTTGTGTATTTCTATGATGTTTGTTGCAAATTTATGCTGTATAAATCAACAAACTGAGATAACATCTGGTGAAAAACTAACACTACCCACCAGTGGCAGCCCATGACGTTTCCACTGAATGAATGAATGAATGAATTTTTTTTGTACCTTGATATTTTTGAGCGCATACCTGCAGACTTTTCATTGGACATTTTTATTATTATTATAGTGAGATCTCTCTTTCTCGTATGAAATAGGTAAAATTGATTTATTTCAGAGACTTTATTTTCCTACATAAAGTCAAATTAGTGAGATGATTCAGTTTTGTTTGGTGTTAATTTTCATGAAGGAGTGTGTGAGTGGCAGATTATTTTGAAGTTTCAGTCGGAACAGCTGATTTTTGTTTATACTGTACAGCGTGCCCCACCCACCTGCACTTCTGAGCCAACGTGTCCAAGCGAGATTCATTTTACTGTTGTTTACAAACTGATCTTTAACATACTCATATTTCTAACCTTTGAAAAATAATTTAAAGACTGTCTTGTGCATGTATAAGCTCAGTTTAGACAGGGGGTTGTTACAGGTGGTCCATTCAATGAGACGACGTGCATGAGATGTACCTGTAGCGATGAGCCCAGATTCTGACCAGTGCATGTTTTTATGCAGATTAAACAGCATTTAGTTCAAAGTTCGTCTTCTGGTCATCATTAAACAACGCAGAGTAAAATATAAGAAGAATAAAAATGAACCGACAGGTTAATATTATTTCAACCGAGCTGAATTAATATCCAGCCAATTTCAGCACGGTTACACAGCACGGTTTTCTCTTTGCTGGATTTGAATATCTTCAGATCTGTCCAGCCACAACTTCTTCACCTCCAGTTTTTCCTCAGTAAACATTAAAGCTGCAATATGTAGTTTTTGGAACACGCTGGAACTTAGAAAAATTTTGAACAGAGACACGTTTCTGGTCCCTCCCCCTTGCTCTCGCTGAACTTCAGCTCAGCCTCCTTAGCTCCGCCTCCACTGCATGTCCTGTCGCAGCCGCTGCGATTTTCTGTGTTTATATGTTAATAAAACGTTCTAAAAAATAAAATAAAAACATGGAGCGCTGGTCCAGCACACCAGAACACCAGGAAATCTGCAGAGCCTCGCGCAGCCACGTTGAACCCGAGTTTAATTCGCTCGTGACAAATTCATTCATTTCCTCATATTTCAGTCATGGAGTCAGCGGAGGAGGAAGCGATCACTTGACTTTTGGCAAAAAAACAAAAGAAAAGTCCAGATCAGGGATGAAGAAGGGGAATTTAATACATTTGTGTCACATACAAAACAGTTTTGCATCGCTTTGCAATCCTTTGAACGAGAACGTGCGCGGCCGCTGGGGCTGGGACAGGCGGGGGCGTGGGTTAGGGGCGTGAGAAGTGAGAAGCTCTGTTTTTATTGGCTGGTTAAAAACTCTGTTTTTATTGGCTGGTTAACGGCGGGTCACTGTGGGTTTTTAGAAATGCTTTTAGAGAAGCAAGGGGACTATAGTTTTTTTCAGAGATTACTTTGTCTAACATCAGTCTGTCAGGAGATAGTGACAGAGTGAAGAAATATGTTAAAAAGATCAAAAAGGCGTTCAATACAAGATCAACTGGTTCCAGTTGATCTTGTATTGAACGCCTTTTTGATTTTATCATGTCCTGGACGACTGAGAATCTTCACCAGCATGTTAAAAATGTATTTTTATAAAACTTACATACTGTAGCTTTAAGGAAAAGGGGTTATTAATTAAATAATCCACCTCTTTTATGCTAATATTGATCGACATTGTGTCTTCACAGTCTACACCAAACCACGCCCACATACACTCGCGCTGAGGCACGTTTGTACGTCGATCCTCATTGGATGAATCCTGTGGCTGTGGGCAGACCCTGGGCTGAACAAAATTAGCCCCAATGAGCTGCAAACTCAGGGGGCGTGGCCATATGTCTGTCAATCATTCTGAACCATGACGGAACAGTAACAGAACAGGGCTGTCAGAATTTAGCCCTTTGGAACGACCCTGGGATTTTCACCAGGTGGTTTGACACCAGTTTTGTTGTAAATTTTACAAAATATGACATTAGTTCTAAAATGTATTTACTGTACTTTAAAGTTGTTATTTTTAAGTTGTTTATTTTAACGTCAATACATAGTTCCCATGTGACGTCACATCCGTCTTACTTCCGGGTGGACCCTCATTTTGAAAGTCAGAACAGGGGACAGCGCGGTCTAATGGATGTTCATTTTTCACGTTTTTTTTTTGTGTTAATTTCTAATTAATTGCAATGGTTACTTCGTGTTGTGTCAGTGGGTGTTCCAGTCGGGTAGACGTTTGGGCAGCGCGCAGGTTTCAGTTAATCAAAAAAAAAGTAAACGTGAAGGATTTATCTCATCGGAGAAGCTGGACTGCAGCTCCTCTCTCTGAGCCTGCTCTGAAGGATCTGCTCAGAATACGTCGTCCTTTTGGCCGGTAAACAAAATATTCTACATAAATCATTTTCAGAACAATGTTAGAGTACAACTGTCTGTGTGTTAGAGCTGTTTTTTTTTTTTCATTATTTAGCAAACCGTCTTGCATGCTGTTAGCTTAGCATCTCGCTAACGCGACAATGGCCTCCTCACGGTCCACCAGGACCGGCGGGGAGACCGTCCCAGTTGGAGAAGGAGGACGGGAGCCAAGTCGTGCGGGCGACGCGTCGGTCCCATGGGACGTGCCCCCGCGGCCGCGACGGATCCACGCCGTCCGACCTGAGCTCCCGCGAGCCTCGCTCCAGATGCTAACAACATGCTAACTTCCAACACGGTAAGACTCAAAAGTGCTGGTTCTGGTCTGTGTTCAGCTTGGACTGTTTGTTGGCTGTGTGTTATTTTAGTTAAACCTTTTTTTAGCTGGTTAGATCTGATTGAGACAGTTTACACATCTTTTTTGGATTTAAAGCTGTGAAGCCGGTGTGCTGTGAAGCCGGTGTGCGCTCTTTGTAGTAATTAAATAATTAATGATATCGGAGTAACTACTTTGTGACAAGTTGTCTGATTCGTCTGCCATGATTTCTTTCTCAAACTCATTTAACTCCGACCACTGCCAGTTTGCTCTTGTTCCTTGGTGAAGCTGTGGTAGCTCGTGTTTTTGTCCGTATAATTTGCTCTGCTCGTTCGCCATCTTTGCCTTCTCTGCCTTCAGATGTGGTGCGAAAACCGGTTTGCGCAATACTGGGGGCGTGTCTGGGAACTATGTATTGTAAATGCCAGGGGGAGGGCTTAGTCCTCCTAGCCCACTGACACCAGCCGTCACTGCTACCACCATAGGTCCCACAGTTTACTCTGCAGTCTTGTACTTGCAACAAACAATAACCATGTGTGTGTGAAGAGTTCAGCTGTTAGGAGTGTTGTTACCTATCATCTCAGTCTGCGTGGCCTGAATGGAACTGGTGATGGAGCTGGAACACTTCTGTGACATGTTGCTGCCCAGACCCTCCTCGATGTGGCGATGGAGCTCCTAAAACAAACAACTGTCTTTAAAAGTTGTGTAAAACGCAAAAAGAAAAAGCCTCTGTGTCAAACAACAAGCAGACAAAAAAAGCAATGAGGATACTTCAGGAAAGGAGGACAGGATCCAGAATGCTGCAGCTCGTCTTCTAAACACAGACAAGAAAACTTGAAATCTCCATTTGCTTCTCTTAACTTACCGTATTTTCCGGAATATAGGTCGCAGCTTTTTATCATTTTTGCATGCCCTGCGACCTATTTATGGCTTTTTATCACTTTCGGCGAAACCATTTTTAAAATCCAGCTCATTTCACAATTACCATATTCGCCGTTGCAAAATACGCACCGGTGTTTAATACGCTTTGTCCAATTATTAACAATAAACAAGAAAAAAATGTACACAATACGCTTCGGTGTTTAATAAGAGTCATCGCCACGCGACGCGTCAGCGCCTCATTTGCCCTGCTTAAAATGGCGGCGACAGAAGCGAGCGAGTACAAAGAACTTCACAAGGAAACACGGTAAAAACAATTACAGTACCGGTATTTCTTTGCGAGAAAAATATATTTCTTAGCTGACTTTATAGCAGACGTGCTCCTGAGCTTAACGAAATGTTCAAATCAGCTGGATTTTAAAAAAAAACTTCGCCGAATTTTAGGCAGGCGGCTCGGACCGGACGCTTTGTTTCTTTAAATTTAGCTAAATAAACGCTTAAAAAATATATTTCTTAGCTGACTTTATAGAAGACGTGCTCCTGAGCTTAACGAAATGTTCAAATCAGCTGGATTTAAAAAAAAAAAACTTCGCCGAATTTTAGGCAGGCGGCTCGGACCGGACGCTTTGTTTCTTTAAATTTAGCTAAATAAACGCTTAAAAAATATATTTCTTACCTGACTATAGCAGACGGGCTCCTGAGCTGAACCAAATGTGAAATCAGCTGGATTTAAAAATCCGCGGTGTGGTTTATGAGTGGTATCTTGCAAACAAAAACAGCGAACCTCACAGCTAAGCTAAATGCAGCTACCGGTACACCCAGAGCAAGGGGCGGGCAGCGACAGAGTCAGTCCGACCAGAGGAGGCTGTTTTCGGACACATGAGCTAGAAACGTCTGGAAGTGGCCCTCCTCTTCCTCTTCGCTCTCTGAGTCCTCTGCTGGCTGCTGCCCACAGCGCCCGTATAGCGGCCGAAACTGGTACTGCACCATTTTTGCCAAAAATGAAAAACGAAGAATCAGAGCGAAAAATGGGTCTAAAAATATGGGAAAAAATCCATAAATAATACTCTTCGGTGTTTAATACGCAGGACATTCAAATGAGCAAAAATGCAGCGTATTATACACCGGTTTTTACGGTACGTTCATTTATTAAGGAAAAGTTCAGCTCAGACACATATTTGCTATAATTTTTATCAAACAAATAATTGTTTTTAAGTGTTAATCTTCTTAAAAGCCTTGCTGTGCGCTCCTGTGGCAGACATTTGCAGCAGAGCTAAACACGGTCCACGTCGGCGGTGACGTAGGTGCGACCTATATTCAAGTGTGACCCGTATATGGATTTTCCCAATTTTCTGGCAATAATTGGACAATGCGACCTATATTCCAGTGCAACCTATATTCCAGAAAATACGATACTCCCAGTTTGTTTAAGAGTGATTACAGTTTTATAGTTGATCAACAACAGACTACAGCTACAGACAGCTACAGCTACAGACAGGAGATGGAACACCTGGAGAGCTGGTGCAAAGAGAATAACCTTCACATGAATGTGAAGAAGACAAAGGAGATGATTGTGGACTTCAGAAGGAACAAACACACCCACGCCCCACTGAACATAAGTGGATCTGCAGTGGAGGTGGTCTCCAGCTACAAATACTTGGGTGTACACTTGAATGATAACCTCAGCTGGAGCAACAACACCACCAGCCTGATCAAGAAAGGTCATCAGAGACTCTACTTCCTCAGACGGCTGAGACGAGCTGGTCTGAGCAGCCCAGTTCTCACCTCCTTCTACAGGTGTGCAGTGGAGAGCATCCTGTGCTCCAGCATCAACGTGTGGCATGGAGGCTGCACAGTTGAAGAGAGGAAAGCTCTACAGAGAGTGGTGAAGGCTGCACAGAAGTCTGTTGGAGTCAGTCTCCCCACCATCACAGACATTTACACCTCCAGATGCAGGAAAAGAGCCACCTGCATCATGAAAGACCTCACTCACCCAGCACACTCACTCTTTGCCCCACTCCCCTCAGGACGGAGGTTGAGGAGCATCAAATGTAGAACCACTAGACTGAGGAACAGCTTCTACCCTGAGGCTGTTAGACTCATGAATAAATAAACAATAAGAATGATCACTGCAAAATATCACATCATGCTGATGCTGATCTGTTTTCTTGTTGCTGTGTTCATCTGCTCATACAGACTCATGTTCGTGCTGCTGTTTATAATGATGTTTTCCTACTACATTAGGGCTTAGTGTATTTCTAGTTGATGTTTTTTTCTTAGTTAATCCTAGATGTTATTACTGTTTTTCTCTTGCATTTGTTGTTGGATGTAACTGGGACCCTGTGTACATAATCTCGTTTTCATCACATGTACCATATGCGGTGCAAATGACAATAAAGACTCTCTGACTCTGACTCTGACAATGACCGGAATGGGTAGACTCCAGCTTCATATGCCCTCCTGACCCCGTAAATGTAAAAAACATTTTACTTTTAGTCATCCCAAGATCAAAAATGGTCCACAGAGGTGACTGAGTCTTTTATGGTGTTTTTGCATTGTATGGTCTGACCTAGCCTGGGTCAGCCCAGCTCAGGTCTTCCTCAGCTCTGCACAGCATTGATTGATTTGGCATATGGGCAGGATCATCATAGTAAGAATGCTTGCAACACCCAACAATGGAAAGCATGGGGCCCATGCTCCTGTTTATCGTTCTCTCATCATTAACAAGTTAAAACAGAGCCAGAGAAGTTCTGCTAGAGGAAACACAGCAGAAAGCTACAAGAGCGTAGGAGGTCACACAGCAGAAGCATGTTGATGTGGGAGTGTAAGACGATGTAAGAAGGTAAGCTAATGCTAGCTAATGTTAGCTTGTTTAGAGTAGTTGTCATTTGAAGTTGCATGTAAAACTACAGCAGTGATGGCCTGCAGTCTTACGTCAAGTCTTCAGCACCAGTCGGCCCACATGGAACCCCGGGTCTCTGGGTTCAAAAATTTGACCTGGAAGTGGGCCAGACGGCGAAATGCAAAGGTTCAGAACTTAGGTTGGAACCCAGGCCAGGTGAACTCGTGCCAGGCTGGGCCTTACAAGAGCTAGTCATCCCAAGTCCAAACTAGTCCACAAAGAATGTTGGGTCTTTTAGTTGTTATTACTGTAGATCCAGGCTGATTCACAGAGATAATAAGGTCTTTTATTGGACTTTGCCACTGTCTCAACTCTCATTGGTTCTGCACCACACTGCATCAGTTTAGGGCCTGCTCACTGCCAGTACTCACCCCAACTCAGACTGGTTTATGGAACCACCTTATTCGTGTTTCCAAGCAGACTGCGCAAAGAGGACAATTTTGAGCAAACAGAGCCGATGACTGGCCAGCAGAGCTACGTCACTGGATGACCTACCCAGCAAAACTGCAAACTACATCTGAACTTCCATTTCCTCTCTGATCGTGTTGACGGACGGTGCCACAAGAAATGAGCGTCTTTACAGAGAGATATGAAGATGGTGCAGCATAGCTACACCCGGACTTCTACACAGCGCCGTGATAAGCTAAAGAAATTGGAGTATTATTATAGGGTGATTAAGGACAATGACAGGCAGAGTGGCTTGAAGACAAGGACCTGTTACGATATCCCCCACTTTGCATAGACAATCCCACCCACAGAGCAGGGAAACAAGTCACAGTGGCAAATCACTTACACCTGAGAAGAAACAATAAGTGAGAGCCGAGTGTAGTCCCACTATCAATGGCAAAGTAGCTTTAATTAGTGGTGTAACTGTACGTGTGGGTGTATTGAACCATTTTGGTACGGCATGTTCCGAATGTGAACGTCTCTTCTAGCAGCTTGGATAGCAGCATTTAAACAACCTTTATCAGGTAATTCACATTGGTCCAAAGCAATAACACAAGCTATAGGATGTTTTTATAGCTATGGATCTACATCCATATTCTGTTGTTGTGCCGGCTTTAAGCTTATGATTAAAGTTCTTGAGCCCTGCTGCCTACGACATCCCATCACGTCAATACTTCAGCCAAAAAGTTGTACTAGCGCTTTGTGAAAAAGCTAAAATTGTTTGTGAACAAGCCCTGGACCCCATATTTAAAGCTCTGCAACATATTGATGATGATGAGCGAGAGAGGATATTCAACCACCTCATAACAGAAATGATGACTGTGCAAGAAGAGGTACTGTTATTATATTATTATGAGCTAATTAACTTAATTAATTTAAAATTATAATCTTATTAACTCAAAAAAAATGTAATGTCTTTGTGTTGTTACCAGTGTGAGGATGTCACCGAGATAGCAGCTGAGTCTTATTCATCTTCAAGGAAATCATTCATCAGAGATCACCTCCAGCTAAGAAGTCTGTGATGACTGAACTCTTTGGTGAACTTTTCTAGGGACAGGTGGAAAGTAGCAAGTCCCTTTGGGAGCAGGTCCAAGAAGAGGTTGAGTACAGAGTTTCAGGGTACCCTTCCCTTGAAGCTGACCCTCTTCTTTGGTGGAAAGACAATGAGGCCAAATACAGCCACTCTCTATACAGCCACTCTCTGTTGCTAGTGAGCAGTTTTCTCCACCTCTGGAGATATTCACTGCAACTAGATCTGTGCTTTTGGCAGAAAATGTGGACAAGTTGGTCTTTTTGGACAAAAACTTAAAACTTGATCACCGGTAGTTACTGTAGATTGTAAACAGTCTGTTGCTGCTTATTGTTCTGACTATTATTGTATTTATTTAAAATTGTATTATTGTTTGTATAGTTTATTTATTGTAAAGAGTGCAGTTTATTTCAAATATAATCCAAATGGGTCGCTTTTATTAATTTTTATACAACCGTTGTATTGGTTACTTGGCATATTTTCAAAATGCACATTTTTGTAAGTCTTTATTTTGGCCTTTTTTGTACAGAAAATTAACCGAACTGAGCCCTCCTTGAAACTGAACCAAAATGTGATTTTAGCATACCGTTACACCCCCTAGCTTTAGTTGACCCAGTGTCCAGGCTGGTCCATAGAAATGATTGGGCTGGTGCACAGAGGTGATCTAGTGTTTTAGTTGTTCTGAGGTCCAGGATGATCCGCAAAGTGGATCCAAATGTGAAAAAATAAAGGACTTTTTGTGAAACGCTGGTGAAGATTCTCACTTCTCAGATTCTCAGACTTTTTGTGAAACATCAAGTCCAGTGATGTAAAACATGCACACAGTTTTTGCAATGAAATCCTTGTTAAATATACCGTAGTACCGGTATATATTGTAAGTATTAGGATGAACAATGAGAAAGCTGCAACCTGAGAAGTGCTTTTACTACACAGCGTTGGTGTAATCATTGTCTGAGTTTTGTTTTGACCTGTGACCTTGTTACAAGAGCAGCTGTTCAAAGGTGGGTAAAAAGGAGACACACTGTGAATCATTATGCAAGCTAATTTCAAAAGATTCAGTTATTTAGAAGTTTTAGGGAGCAAAACTACAGTAATAGGATATGCTTCTTCTTCTTCTTCTTTTGGCTTCTCCCTTCGTTAGGGGTCACCACAGTGAACTAGTCGCACGAAGACTTGGCAATTGTTTTTACGCCGGATGCCCTTCCTGACACAACCACAGACCACCGAGCTACCACAGCCCTCTGTGTGGAGCAGAGAGCTGATATCTAGGGTTCCCAGGGGAGCAGATGGTGTGGGTTAAGGGCCTTGCTCAAGGGCCCAGAGTGGGGCAGATGAGGGTGGAGACAGGTGTGACCGCTTCACTTATCCCACCCACATTCTTGATGTTGTCGGTACTGGGGCTTGAACCGGCGTTCTTCCGATCACAAGCTAACCTTCTTAACCTCTGCTAATAACTCTTATTGTGAAAGACTGAAGAAAGACTCTTATGGAACTGATGGAGCAAATAACTACTGCCGTTGATCAAAAACAATACTGTGTTAGTATTTTTGTTGATTTGAAGAAAGCATTTGATACCATTGATCACAGCATTCTCCTTGAAAAACTAAATAAATATGGCATTAGAGGACAAGCACTGAAATGGATATCTAGTTATTTGGAAAATAGGAAACAGTTTGTACATGTACATGGTGTAAAATCTGGACTCTGTGAAATTACATGTGGAGTTCCTCAGGGCTCTGTACTGGGACCTAAGTTGTTTATCTTATATGTGAACGACTTGGTAAATGTGTCAGGGCTCCTTAAATGTGTATTATTTGCAGATGATACAACTTTTTTTTGTTCAGGTTGGGACATAGAATCAATATTGGAGAAGGTGCAAGCAGAGTTTGTAAAAATACAAAATTGGTTTAAAATTAATAAATTATCATTAAATCTAGATAAAACTAATTATATGATATTTACAAATAGACAAGGAACTGTTGATGTCCAGTTCAGAGTTGATGGTGTGGAGATTAGTGGAGTCAATGAAGTAAAGTTTTTGGATGTTGTTATTGATGAGAAACTAACATGGAAACCTCACATAAATTATTTAAGAACAAAATTAGCTAAATCCATTGCATTGCTGTATAAAGTCAGGGACTTGTTTAATGATAAAGCTTTGTATATGTTGTACAATACATTAATTGTTCCACACTTGGTCTATTGTATTGAGGTATGGGGAAGGCATGTATGTAAGGCATGTAAAATTCTCATGTATGTCTACAAATCGCTGAACAGTCTCGCCCCCGCCTATCTCTCGGATCTGATACACCCATATGTCCCTCCACGTGCTTTGAGGTCAGAGGATCAGGTACTCTTAATAGTTCCAGAAACTCGCCTTAAGCGCAGGGGTGACAGGGCGTTCTCTGTAGCAGGCCCAAGACTCTGGAACGAGTTACCGCTGCTCATCAAACAGGCCCCCTCCCTCTCGGTTTTCAAATCCCGGTTAAAAACTCACTACTACTCCATTGCTTTCAATGCCAGCTGATTTGTATTGGATCGTTTTATTTATGATCTGCAATGTTTTTATGTTTTTCGTGTTGTACTTCATTGTCTGTGTTGCCTGTTGCGTGTTTGTTTGTCCAGCACTTTGTGTGGACTTGTTCCTGTTTAAAGTGCTTTATAAATAAAATGGTATGGTATGGTATGGTATGTAAGACAACTACAAATCCTGTTTTTGTTTTGCAGAAAAGAGCAATAAGAGTTATCACTCGAAAACATAGCCATCATCCATCTAATGTATTATTTTGTCAACTGAAATTATTGAAATGTCACAACTTGATTGATTATAAAATTTTATTAGTTATGTATAAGGCTCACCAAAATGCATTACCTTTGAACATCCAGAGAATTTTTACAAAGAGAGAAAGCTGCTATAATCTTAAGGGGACGGAGATGTTCATAACAACTAAATTTAGAACCAGTTTGAAAGAACGATGTACCTCGATACAAGGAGTGAGATTGTGGAATAATCTGGAAAAAGATATTAAAAGTGCCAAGTCAATGCACATGTTTAAGAAATTGATAAAGTTTGGATTGCTAAAAAAATATGAAACTGTATAATGTGTTCTCATATGAATTGTTGTTCTAGAAGGATTTCATTTTTTGTTTTATTGTATTAACTGAAGAATGTTATTGTTTGAATTTTATTTATGAGAAAAAAGGGGCAGATATTATAAGAATTATTTTCTTCTCTCTGCTACCTTTCATTTCATTGTATTGGTTTTCTTTTCTTTTTGTTGTTGTTGTAAATATAATTGTTGTAAATATAATTGTTGTAAATATAATTGTTGTAAATATATAATTAATTTGTTTTTAGGTTATGAAATGAAATTTTTTTTTTTTTTTTTTAAAGTTCAGAAGTAGTTTTCTCGCTGGTCTTGCACTGATATGTACAGTACAAGCCAATTAAACTCATACTTACAGTATCTGTAGTGTCTGTTCTGTTTAAACTCACATTTTTGTAGACCTTCAGAACCACTGGAGATGGGTGGAAATCTAGGTGGAAGTTATCCACCAGTACATGAAGCTTCCGGATCTCCTCTGCCATTGTGTTAGATACCTTGGAAGGAGCACAGAGCAAGGTTGCACCATCATTATCAGCATTTATAGTAATGATGGAGATAAAACACTCAGTGTTCAGGCATGTGGTGGTGTGTTGTCGTTTCACCTGTCTTTCCACTTCCTCGGTAAGTGTCTTGATTTTGGCCTTACAGTCCAATGTCAAGAGGTCCAACTGCTTCTCAATAAAATCCAACCTATCCAAACGGTCCTCTTTTGTCTCAAGGCAGTAGACACTGAACAAATGAATGCACATGCACACATGAACAAATAAACGCACGTGTGTGCACACACACACACACACACACACACACACACACACATTGAGTCATCGAGTTAAACAATGTAAAAGCCAAAGTAGTGTAAACTGTTGAAAATACAAATTTATACTACTTCCCTTTCAATCTAGTCTGTGGGAAACTCAAACTGTAAATTAACGGAGCATTTATTTACTACTTTACATCGGTTTCTTCTATGAGTGACTCTTACTCTGAACTGGTCTGATGATTTTTGCACTGGTTGAAGAATTGGTGGCACGTTTGTCTAACCAGTTCAAACAGAAACTCAACAGTGAGACCTTTTATCATGGAAGAAGAATCAACGTCCAAACCGACCAGCCTTCTAACACAATATTGGACCAAACAATTTAAAGACATATACAGTACTTGTTGTGTAGTGACAGTATATTTATGCACTAGTTACTAAAAGGTCAGTGTTGAACAAGCAAATGTCAAAATGTTGACAAGTTAAGTACGGTATCAGGACAGCTAGAATGTTTACTGGTACTTGCCAACTAACAAGGTAATACCAGCTAGTTGTACCAATTTACATGCCTGTTCAACTTGTGCATCTGAAAATCACTGCACTCACCAAGTAACTGTACAGCTGTACAAAATACTAATGACAATACTGATGGCAGCTAGCGGCATTTTTGTCAAACTAATTTAGGCTAAAGTCAAAGTAGTGAATGCATGTGTCGTGCTGGAAAGAAATAGTCTGAATTTTAAACTTGAATGAAACTTTGAAACTTTAAACAAAATCAGGTTATAATAATAATGTGTTATGTGAAATTAGTTCTCTGCATTTAACCCATTGCACCTGGGATACACCCAGGTGGAGCAGTGGGCAGCTATCGAAAGCGTCCGGGGAGCAAATAGAGATAAGGTGTGCTGCTCAGAGACACCACGAGATGTGCAATGACTGGGGATCGAACCTGGGACTTTCGGGAACTGAGTCGGATGCCTGCCTCTACACCATCTCATTATACCCAGACCCCATTATCGATTTCAAAGAACATTTAGCCAATTTATTTTATTGCATTTTGACTACTGTCATCCCTCATTATATCGCGGTTCACTTATTGCGGTTTCACTGTATTGCGGGTTTATTCTAATTCTGTATTGCAGAGTTTTCACTATATTGCAGGATTTTGTGGTACATACTGTACGGCACAAGTGGAGAAGGAAGCCACCTCTCATCTCCTCTGCCCTGTGCACGTGCTATCCTGCTACGTCTCGTGCACGGCCATATCACGCTGCTCTCAACGTCTGTTTGTGCCCTTCAGAGATCAGTCTCAAGGACTTCCTCTGTCTGCTCAGTGCCTGTCACACTGACTGTGTGAGGCTGTTTCACTGTTGTGTATTTCCTCTGGATCTCAGCCTCCAGAGGGGCTCAGAGCTCACTCCACCAGAGGAATCTCATCCTCCACGGCTCCTAAATGACTGAAGAAAAACACTATTTGGGAGTCTATTCCTTGTCTAAGTAAAATAGAAACTGGGGTGGGGCCCACACAGCAGGTGGGTGTGGACTAACGTTTTCAGTGCTAAGCTGCGCGATGAGAAGGAAAGGTTTGTAGGAGTGTGGGGAGGGTTTATAAAGCATATATATATAAATAATAAGATAAATAAAATGCTGCTACTTTGTGGATTTTCACCTATCGCAGAGGTCTCTGGAACATAGCCCCCTCAATAGGTGAGGGATCACTAATTGTAAATGAGAAGAATCATTTTGAAAACTGGATCATAAGACTTTTTATTCTTGCTTCTGTTCAGGGTAATCATGTGTCATGAAGCCCACATCAACTGCTTGGTTCTGAGGTTTGTGCATGCTCTGATCATGAGAGCTTCTTGAAGCCGACTGACTTGTAGGTCCAAATCTGCACAATTCACAAATTATCACAGACCCCATGCTTTGTTTGGACTGTGCCATGACTTCTGCATATGTAGCGAACTCTGCTACAGCAATTAAAGCCACAGACCATTATTTTGTTTAATTATTCAGTCTGCCATTATTCCAGAAAATCCACCACACCACCTCTACGGTACTTTAGTAATGTGCTATAAAAACCGTAAAGTCAACATCAATTCAGTTTACAGTACTTGTTAACTATAAATATACAAAATTTATATACTCATTAACGAGCAAGGGCAAATATCTTCACTTGTTAAAAGATTAAATTTCCCACTTTCTAATTAGTACTACCCAAAATACTCACGCTTTGTAATAAAATGTCAACCTAGTACTAGCCTGGTTAAAACCAGACCCTGTCCTTCACTTCGCTTCAGACTAGGGTCTGGGACCTCTCCATTTTAAAACGATTCTTGCTGGAGGCGTTGGCCTCTGCTGAGGAACAAAACCATTGGATATTTTGAACAGGGAAAGCATTCTGCTCCCTCCCCTCAGAGCCATGTATGGCTGCTCCCCGTGCTCTGGTGAACTTGACAACTGCTCCGCCTCCTGCAGCTTTTCTCTTGCTGCCGGCTGCCGCGCTGGAAATTCTGTGTTTATATGTTAATAAAACGTTTTAATAAAATACAATAAAACCATGGATCGCTGGTCCAGCTCACCAGAAGACCAGAAAATCTGATGGGACTCGGGCAGCAACGTAAAACCCGAGTTTAATTCTCGTGACAACCTCAGCCATTTCCTTGTTCATTTCAGCGGAGGGAGAGAAGGAGGAGGGCGCGAGCGATCACTTGACTTTTGGCCCAAAAAACAAAAGAAAACTCCAGATAAGGGATTAAGAAGGGGAAATTAATAAATTTGTGTCACATATAAAACAGTTCTGCATCGCTTTGCATCGCTTTGAATGAGAACATGCCGGTGCTCGCTGACTGCGCGCTGGCAGAGCCCTTTTATAGGGCTCTGCGCGCTGGGACAGGTGGGGGCGTGGGTTAGGGTCCAAAACTCCGTCCCTTCTGTTCTCTGATTGGTCCGAACAAAAATCTACCGGAGAAATGGTTGTTAATGAGAGAAGTCCCAGACTGTGCAGTGAAGGGAAATGAGAATTGAGCGGAGCTGTGCAGGAAGGCGAAGGCCAGGCTAACCTAGTACCAAAGTCTTGCCAAATCTTTCTCTGTTGCAGATAAAGAGCAAATTTACAGCTTATAAAACCCTAAGGAGGAAGATTTTTTTTTCCTGAGTACCGTAGCCCTAACATGCAGCCGTACAGACGAGTAAAGGGAACTGGTGTTCCATATTAGGGATATTGAAGAAGTATTTAAAGTGCATGCTGCAGAAGTAGATGTAGATGGTTTGGAGGTGGTGGTGGAGCAGTGGTAGTTCAACCGTCTTGGGACTGGAATTGCTGGTTGATCAGTTAACTTTTGGTTCCCTACTACTGTATTTCCATGTGTTGCGGTGTCCTTGAGCAAGACACCTATTCCCTGTGCTTGTGTTATTTCCCATGTGTGATGGTTTAAAGCATCATTGTGTGCCATCATTGTATGAACACATGCAACGATGGTGAAACAGAGCACGTTCCAGTGTCCGCTGTAGTGCAGTTTAATTCTTAGTTCTAATCTGATGCTTGTTCAATACCTGATTTATAGTAGGAAGACTTCTGTACAGAGTTTAAAATTTGAAAGCTGGTGCCTTCAGCCCAAACAGTCCGCTCAGCCTTTTATTGTCTTTTACCATGTGTTACTACCAAAAAAAAAGGCGTTCAATACAAGATCAACTGGACTTTATTGTTGATCTTGTATTGAACGCCTTTTTTGATTTTATCATGTCCTGGACGACTGAGAATCTTCACCAGCACCATGTGTTACTACATGTTCTACAGTTGTTTTAGTGGTGGCACAGGAACTAAGTTCTCTACAATGAAATAAAACGTTTTATGACAAATCACATGGATTACCACAGGAAATATCAAGTTACAAACTTGGTTTAAAATAAATAAATTATCATTAAATCTAGAAAAAACTAATTACATGATATTCAGTAATAAAAAGAAAACTGTTGATGTTCCACTCAAAATTGAGGATGTTGAGATTTGTAGAGTGAGTGAGGTGAAGTTTTTGGGTGTTATCATTGATGACAAACTGACATGGAAACAACACATAAATTCTGTAAGAATAAAAATAGCTAAATCGATTGCAGTACTGTACAAAGTCAGAGACCTATTGAATGATAAAGCTCTGTATTTGTTGTATAACACAATCATTGTTCCACACTTAATCTATTGTATTGATGTTTGGGGGAATGCGTGTAAAACAATCACAAAGCCTATTTTTGTATTACAGAAAAGAGCTGTAAGAATTATCACTAGAAAACATTACCGTCATCCATCAAGTACATTATTCTATCAACTAAAGTTATTGAAGTTCCATGATTTGGTAGACTATAATATTTTATCAGTTATGTATAGGGCTCAAAATAATGCATTACCTTTAAATATCCAAATGCATTTGTTAAAAGACAAAGTTGTTATAATCTTAAGGGGACAGAGATGTTTGTAAAACCACAATTCAGAACTAGTTTGAAGGGACGTTCTACCTCAATCCAGGGAATTAGATTATGGAATGGCTTGGAGAATGTAGTTAAAAATGCCAAGTCAATGTTTACATTTAAGAAAATGATCAAAACGAATGTGTTAAAAATATATATGAAATAGCGTAATGTGTATTGTATTAGTTAGAAAATTAGAAAGAGTTAGTCATTTTGTACTGTTGGTTGAAGATTATTATTGTTTAATCTGATTGTTGGAAAAAAGGGGCAGATATAATAAGATTTATTCTTCTTTCTGCTACCTTTCATTTTTTTATATTTTGTACATTATCATTTATGGGATTGTCTTGTATTGTTTCTTTTGTAAAAAAAAAAAAGAACAAATTTAATAAACATAAACATAAATATAAAGCACTGATGAACATATGGTGGCATACTGTAGCTCACAGTTCCTATGCAGGTCCATCACAGACATGTAGGTGCAGCTTAGAGTTGGAGTGTTTTTCTTTCACACACCTGTACCACTACCAGACGAGCAATAATTAATCCACTACAGCCCTGACTTGTCCAAACAAACAAATTTCTTATGACCACTTTGAGGATCCAGACTGACCTCTGATCTTGGGCAGCAACGTGCACAGAGTCCATTATCCGGCGCAGAGCTTCAGAGACCTGCTTGGCTCGCACCGTATGCTGCTCAAACTTGGTCTTCACTGCAGACTGAGAGATGCACTCCTACACCCAGCAGACAGAAGATCAGTCACACCACAAACAGCAGGACTGATCTGAAACTCAATTCAAAGGCAGATTTATTTTGATTCTAAAAAAGCTAAGTCTGGTCCTCTGGACATTCAAAAAAAATAAAAATAAAATAAAGCAAAAAAAGCACACAAAAAAATGAAAAAAAAAAAAAAAAATCCTGTAGAAACGTTTCGTCTTTTGTCCGAAAGACTTCCTCAGACTGAGATGCTGTATTTATCTCAGTCTTATAAATACCACCCTCTCACAGTGGATCAACCAGTTTGCTGATGGCCGCTGGTTTCAGCTTCTACTTTTGGCCTTTTTGCATTGCAGAGCCAATAACCAAGAACCATTAAAGTCTCCAGAGGAGTATACTAAAGTTCAAACTCAACAAAGTTTGTCTTTCTTCCCTCTTAGGCTGAGACTCCACTAAGTTACAGAATTCACAAGGGTTGTTCTGATGTGACTTTGTCTTTCCTTGAAGACGATGAACCTGACGCTGAGTGGCAGCCCTGAGGATTTGACTGTGTGTGCACACTGTAACTGTACTCTGCTGAACTAAGGTATAATCAAGACATACCACAGGAGCTGGTCCATTGTACAAGAATATCAGACACCACAGATGTGACAGAGAAGCTAAATATTTATAACACCACATAAAAAGATCTTACTTCAAATCTCCTCTCAAAGTTCTGGAACTCAAACATCCTGGCTTGAAATCCTTCTGCGAGAGCTCCACCTGAAACACAACAACACTTTACTGTATTATTAAACAGGTTTTGTATAGTTTAGAATTGTTATTAGCAGCTTAGCTTTCCTTACCATCTCAACACACCTACCTTTAAGAAACATAGGTTTCTCTAAAACTTCAGAAGTTATCCTGATAATATATTATTACAATACTGCTGCTCACAGATAGCCCCCTCTTGTCTAATGCCTCTTACCCACTGCACAACTGCAAACGCTCCTGCCGTCCCCTTTTGGCCGCTGGTCACGGTTCCACTGAACCACTGAACACCGTCTGATGACGTACACTAGGGGGTAGCAGAGGGAGGGGTCTCTGGCTTGTTTTCCGGGTTCAGTTGTTGTTTTAACTGCACCTCCGACGGTCTTCGATGAGATTAAAACTTTTTTTTATGTTTGGGGTGATCTACACTGGAGAGGACAGCAGCCTGTCAGCAGCAACTGTAAAAATGCCACGTTTCTTACCGGAGTTTGGGTCCAATTCCTGGAGGCTCGATCCGGTGAGTTTAAAAAGTCCGAAAAAAGTCCCGTTGTGGTTGTGTAATCAGATAGCGAGGCTCTCCCGACTGTTTGCCGGATGCGTCGAGCCGCCAGAGATCAACATTTGGGACGTCTGCGGCTCGACGGCGACGCGCGCGTGCGTGTACAGGCTGCCCCCGCGCCGCTTCGATCACTCGAATCGCGCCGCTTCCTTGTTCGCCGTGACTCCACGCGTCTCCTCCATAGACTTTGAATGTAAACCGGTGTTATCCGGCCGCTTCGGCCGCTCGACAAAGGGGGCAGTGGGTAGGAGGCATTATCCTTGCCATTAATATGTTGTACGGTGATGTTGAAAGGTTGTAACCGAAATGCCCAATTCATAAGACGGCGATTCTTGTTTTTCATTTTCTCTACAAACACTAATGGGTTATGATCGGTATAAACAACCACTGGTTCACTAGAACCACCAACATATACTTCAAAGTGTTCCAAAGTCATGATTAAAGCTAAGGCTTCCTTCTCGATAGTAGAATACCATTTCTGGTATCTATTAAGCTTTTTGGAGAAGTAAGAAACCGGATGGTCAATCCCATCAGCACCCTCCTGAAAAAGAACAGCTCCGACGCCTGAATCACTGGCGTCTACTGTTAGTTTAAAGGGTACATCAAATCTTGGGGCTGATAAAACAGGAGCATTTGCCAACAGAGATTTAGCTTGCTCAAAAGCCGTTTGACATTGCTCAGACCATACGAATCTGACTTTAGGACTCAGTAAGTCTGTTAAAGGCGTTACAACAGAGGAAAAATTGTTACAAAAACCTCTGTAGTATCCTACCATAGCTAAGAATCGTCTTAGTTCTTTACGACACGTAGGGACTGGAAAGGACAGAATAGCGTCCACTTTCGCATCTACGGGGCGGACTTGTCCACCACCAACTCTTTTACCCAAGTAGGTCACGGTGGCATGACCGAATTGACACTTGGCTAAATTCACTGTTAAATTGGCTTCTTTAAAGCGTGTGAAAACTTGTTGTAGGTGGTTTAAATGATCTGTCCATGTGTCAGAATATACCACCACATCGTCCAAATATGCACCACAAAAAGATAAACCGTTTAATACAGTATTCATCAATCTTTGGAACGTGGCGGGAGCGTTGCGCATCCCGAAAGCCATCACAGTGTATTGTAAAAAGTCATCAGGAGTAACGAAGGCAGATATCTCCTGAGCACGTTTTGTTAAAGGAACTTGCCAGTATCCTTTTAACAGGTCTAGTGTAGTCACGAACGGTGATGCTCCAATTCTATCTACACAATCCTCCATTCTCGGTAGCGGATAACAATCAGCTTTGGTAATTGCATTAACTCTTCTAAAATCAGTGCAGAATCTGTCATCACCTGTGTGTTTAGTTATGATGATACATGGAGAGCTCCATGCACTAGTGCTTGGAACTGCTAGTCCATGCTCTAGTAGATAATTTACTTGAGTCTTTAATCGACTCCTCTTATCAGGATTAACTCTATAAGGGGGCTGCTTGATCGGTACCGTTTCACTCACATCAATGTCATGTTTTATCAAGCCAGTCTGGGAAGGAACATCAGAAAACAAACATGCATTAGAGGTGATCAATAAACGTAAATCCTCCTGCTTAGAAGGTTCCAGATGTGTAGTCAGAAGGCTGAGATCATCTAAATACTGAGAGTTAGTGAGCTTAGCTTCTGCTACTGCAGGGGAGAAGTAGTCAGTATCACCTTCAGCATTGGACAGTTCCGGTTCTTCTCTGATGTTCTCTGATACTCTGGAAACACAACAGAGTGAGTCAACTGGCACGTCAGCACGTTCAATATATAATTTTAGCATATTAATGTGACACAGCCTAGAACCACGTCTTCTGTCTGGTGTAGATATTAAGTAATCAAGATCATTTAATTTCTTTTTAACAGTGTATGGTCCACTGTAGCGAGCTTGTAGGCTACTACCTTGGACAGGGAGTAACACCAAGACTTTATCACCAGGCTGAAAAGTTCTTTTTACAGCTTTTGTGTCACACCGTGACTTCATTCTGGCTTGCGTAGTTTGTAGATTGGCTTTCGCTATCTCACAAGCGCGATTTAATTTAAAACGGAAGTCACTAACATAGTCCAGTAGATTTTTATCAGTCTTCTCATACAACCATCGTTCTTTCAGTAATTTCAAAGGACCACGAACTTGATGAGCAAAAACCAGCTCTGCTGGACTAAAACCTAAGGACTCTTGAACCACTTCTCTTACAGCAAACAACTGAAGATGAACAGCCTCATCCCAGTCTCGATCGTTTTCAAAACAGTACGTACGTAACATGGTTTTTAAAGTCTGGTGAAAGCGTTCAAGAGCACCTTGGCTCTCTGGGTGATAAGCAGCAGAACAAGAATGCTTAATGCCTAATTGTTGCAGTACCTGACTGAAAACTTTAGACATAAAGTTACTTCCTTGGTCGGTTTGTACAACCCGTGGTAATCCAAATATTGAAAAAAATTTAGTGAGCACCTTAACAATTACCGGAGTAGTAATTTTACGAACGGGAAAAGCTTCTGGAAAACGTGTGGAAGCACACATCACTGTAACCAGAAACTTATTTCCAGCCTTAGTTCTAGGCAAAGGTCCTACACAATCAACTAGAACTCTCTCAAAAGGCTCACACACAGCGGGAATAGGATACAACGGTGCTGGGGAAATTGTCTGATTTGGTTTTCCCACTAACTGACAACAATGACATGACTTACAATATTTGAGGACATCTCTCTTTAATCCAGGCCAAAAAAAGTGGCGAAGAATGCGGTCATATGTTTTCCTGACACCCAAGTGACCAGCTAAATGGTTGTCATGAGCCAACTGCAAAACTTCTTTTCGATATGGCACTGGAAGAACAATCTGAACCACACTACTCCATTCTTCATCTCGAGGAGCTGTTAAAGGTGTCCATTTACGCATCAACAAGTCATCTTTCAAGAAATATCCAGTACTCAGAGAATCAGATTCATTGGGTAATGTGTGTTTATAGATGGAGGATAAAGTTTTATCTTTCCTCTGGAGGTCAATTAACTGTTTTTTATCACCAGCAAAAGGATTTATTTCCTCTACATACGTCAAGTCATCGTCATTCTTTATTGAAGTTTGCTCTGTATCAGTGTTTACTAAGAAACTGTCACTCAGATCAATATCAGATTCTTTTTTCTCTTCCTGCTCACGTTTATAAGCAGCTCGGGTGACAACACAAGACGTAAACACTTCAGGAAACTTCAAAGCTAAGTCATCAGGTTTCGTAGTAAGTACAGGAGTCATTTCTGGAGTCACCAACACACGTCCAGCAGCCAAATCATTGCCCATTATCATAGAAACGCCGGCAACGGGAAAACTGGGGCGTATTCCTACTACAACATCTCCAGAACACAACTCTGACTGTAATACTATTTTACACAGAGGAACATCAAAAGTCTGCATGTTAAAACCACGTATAGGCAGGTTAGCATTGACTTTAATAACCTCATCAGCTGGCAATATGTTTTCAAGGATAAACGACTGAGAGGCAGCAGTGTCACGCAGAATTTTGACAGGTATTCTCTTACTAGACTGGGAGACAGAAACAAACCCATCCATTATAAAGGGTTGAAAATCAGCGCTCTCAGAACATGTTCTATTTGTCTGGTTTAAAGTATCAACAAGAGCTACTGGCTTAGACTCCCTTCTTTTTAATTTGTGACAATTTGCAACAATATGTCCTTCCTGTTTACAGTAAAAACAGACCACATCACTTTTAGGAGTTGCACCTTGACCTGATGAAACTCTCTTTTCATCACGTTTCACTTCTGTTCCAACACCACTTCTGACCTCTACAGGACCTTTAGGCTTCCAGTCACCTCTGGACCTGAAAAATCGTGGAGACTCAAAACTGTGGTTGTTAGATTTAAATCGTCTATCATTTTTAAATTGTTCATAGTTAAGTCTATGTGTCAACATATACTCATCTACTATTACAGCAGCTTTTGACACGTCAGAGATATCCTTCTCATTTAAGTAAGAAGCAACTTTCTCAGGTAAACACTTTTTAAAATCCTCTATCAATATCAGCTGTTTAAGCTGTTCAAATCCAGTCACAGAACTAGCATTGCACCATCTATCAAAGAGGATTTGTTTCTCTCTTACATATTCAGTATAAGTCTGACTTTCTGTTTTTTTCAACTTCCGAAACTTCTGTCGGTAAGCTTCTGGAACTAGTTCATAAACCCGTTTAATAGCAGCTTTTATTTTACTATAATCAGTACAATCTGTGACAGAGAGAGACGTGTACGCGTCTTGAGCTTTACCAGTGATCACGCACTGTAACAAAACAGCCCAAGAATCCTCTGGCCAACGTAGCGAACGCGCTACTTTTTCAAAGAGGATAAAATACTTATCCACATCACTTTCATTAAATGGTGGAACTAATTGAATGTTTCTACTCACGTCAAAATGTTTGTCACGTGGTTGAAAAGGGGTAGTTCCACGTTCTATTTCCTTCATGCGAATGTCAGCCTCCAATTCTAATCTACGTTGTTCAAGCATTATTTCTTTTTCTCTTACAGCAGTTTGCTGGGCTAGTTCAGCCGTTCTCATGGCAGCCTCTGCTTCATTTTGTCTGGCAGCTTCTTCATTTCTGGCAGCAGTTTCTGCTTTTCTGGCTTCAGTTTCAATGCGGAGCTTTTCTAACTCTAATTCTTTTAATCGCACCTCCTTGTCATACTCAAAGGAAACAGGTGAAGATCGTCTCGTACTAATAGGAGTCTCAGGAACCTGAAAAAGTCTAAGATGAGTTAACTTCACGATCAGTTCCTCTAATATAGTCTCAGACCTCAAGCGTTTATCAACAGCAATTTTAAAATGGTCTGCCACACACAATAACTGCTCCTTTGTACACTTTGACAAAACCTCCACAGTGGGACTATTTAAGAAACTCTCCAAGTCAAATTCCATGATTAAGCAGTACACTCACTAACATACCAAGAAAATCCCAGCTGTACTCAAATGCAGCACAGCAAACTTGAGAAACACGCACAGCTGCAAGCGCTCACTCAATTTGTATTTCTGAGCCACAACTACAATCAGCAGTTTCAAAGCACAAACACTGCAGAAAAAACACCAGGAATAATCAAAAATAGCTCACCTAGTCCAGATCTAATCCATATCCCGGACGATGTCCCCATTAAATATGTTACGACCCGTGAAGGCAATAACATATTCAAAGGACGCAGGAGAAAAGGTTAAAAAATGTTTATTTTTACTATAACTAAAAATCTGCTCCAGGTTGCCAGGAGCGTTTTTGGATCAGCTCTTCTGGAGTCTGGAGCCCACCTTCACATCTTCAGGCGTCCTTAAGAGAAATAATAAATGATTAAAAAAGTAACAAACAAATGGAGGGTCAGTGAGTCAGGCCAAACTGAGGAAAACGCCGTAAGACAGATCCATACCCTTATGGGGCCGTCGAAATCCTCTAGGCGGCGGACTATGGTCAAAAGCCAAATAAAACTCCTATAATTGGAAAATGACGAAAAACAGGACTACCCACACTCACTGACCAAAAGTATCAAAGGAATGAAAATAATAATAATAACACAAATCCCTCTTTGTAGCCCTGAGGCTGATAAAGAGTCCAACAGGTTTCAAAAAGGTTTAAAAAAAAGATCACAGCGGTCAAAAGTCCCAGAATCCTCAGAACCCTCAGGCGGACCTGTGATTCCTCTCAAAGCACTCAATACTCTAAAGCTAGAGTCCACACACAAGCTTCTGTTAGCTTAATCACACACACTCTCCAGTGAGAGTACACCTACTTAAAGGCCAGGAGGGACAGAGGACCTCCTGGAGTTACACTCACAATCAACCTGCAGCTCCAGCAGCTCAGGTGAAACACACTGGCATGATACCAGTAACCTGCTATTTTAGGCCACACTCTAGTATGAAGAGTCACCACTGCCTAAGCAGCTTAAAGCACAAATGTTCAGAAATGGGTGGAGACACTACTGAACATACACAGAGCACTAAAAGCACTCCTTACCCAAAACATGCAGCAGACCTTAAAAGAGTCTCTGCATAAACCTCCACACACACACAACTCTAAAAATCTAGAGTCCTCATCTCCTCAATGGAGCTTAATCACAAATGTTTAGGAGTGGGCAGAGAACACACCTAAACCACACAAAGTGCACCAAAAGCACTAAGAACAAACCGTACAGCAGGCTCTCTCACCAGAAAACCTCTGCACCCAACCTCTGCCAAAAGAGCTACTGCTCTGAATTGGTTTAAATAGGCGTGTCTGTAGCAACTCTGCAGCATGGAGTAATCAGGCTGATGACAACCAGCTGTGTTAAAGGCAAAAGCATGACTGCTGATGCAGGCACACAGAGCAGGCTACGTAACAATA
>JBBPBX010044657.1:0-27357 GCA_038048925.1 Garcialebias charrua
GTGCGCTCTCAGGACATGAACCTGCAGTGTTCCATCAGTGAGGACTGAACTTGGAAAAAGGGCCTTCTCCTACTCTGCTCCTGCTTCATGGAATATCTTACAAAAAGATCTGAAGCTCTCGACCTTGACTTCTCTAAATGGTTTTCAGAATCTGTTGGAATCCTGGCAAAAACCAATGCAGACATGTTCCTGTCTTTGATTTTATACGTCTACCTTATAATGTTTTGCTCCTTTTTTGATACTTTGTTTAAAAAAAAAAAAAAAAATGTATTTCTTTCTTTTGTTTTTTCTCTTTTTTGTTTTCTATTTATTGTTTGTTTATTGTTTAAGGAAATTCTACCATTGCTGTTCATCGTTCTTTAGTTTTAGCAGGTCGCTTTTGTAAATGAGCCCATGAGGTTCAATAAGATTTACCTGACTAAATAAAGGTTGAATGAATGAATAAAGGACATTCTTGCACCATATTCATCCACCCGGTCTCTACGATCACAGAACAGTAATCTCCTTCACATTCCACAAACCAAATTAAGGACCATGGGAGACCGGGCATTCTGTGTGGCTGCCCCTTGCATATGGAACTCCCTCCCTGACAACCTGAGAGCTCCTCAGTCACTGGTTGACTTCAAAAACGGCTTAAAGACTTTTCTTTTTAAACAAGCCTATTCTGCCTCCACATTATTTTATCTTTGATCTTGGTTGATATTATTATTGATTTTATTTGATTTTATCACTTGTTTTATTCATTTATTTATTTATTTTTTAAGCAGGCCTATTCTGCCTCCACATGATTCTGTCTTTAATCTTAGGTGATATTATTACTGATTTTATTTGATTTTATCACTTGTTTTATTTGTTGTAGCACATTGAGATTTTATTAATGAAAAGTGCGGTATAAATCGAATTCATTATTATTATTATTATTATTAGCATGTGTAGCTGTTAGCATGTGTAGCTGTTAGCGTGTGTAGCTGTTAGCATGTGTAGCTGTTAGCATCTGTAGCTGTTAACATCTGTAGCTGTTAGCATCTGTAGCTGTTAACATCTGTAGCTGTGAACATCTGTAGCTGTTAGCATGTGTAGCTGTTAGCATGTGTAGCTGTTAGCATGTGTAGCTGTTAGCAGCTACGTCTCGTTGTCGCGTGCTTGGGTAATCTAGTCTCGTGACTGTGTGTGTGTTTTTCTGTGTAGGAGCAGGAGCTTCACGTCAGACCTCCACCAACCACATGTTTGTTCTCTAACAGGTATGGTTGTAATTTCTAGTAAAATTGTTCAATATTATACTTTGGTCCAGCAGCCTCCACTTCTAAAAGTCAGCGTTCACGCGGTTTGGTTGTGCACGCGCTAACACCATGAATTAGATAGTCACACTTGCAAGGTTCTTTCAAAATAAAAGCTGATGTGTGTCTCCTGTTGGTACAAACTCTGTACATAAAACACATGTTAGCACTGGAAGCTGTAATGGGACCAACATTCCTGCTCAGCTGTTTCCACTAAAAGTTTAAATGTCGCCCCCATATCCAAAGAGTAGAGAACTTTTTGTGTTGCTAAGTTAAATATAAATAAAAAACTCCAATGTGTTTTTCATGTTTTGACTCTAGATGATTGAAGTCATTCTTGCTGGTCTATGTTCAGAAATGATTTTTAATGTCCTGTGAATATGGATCCATAATATTTAACTTTTGTCTCTGTTTTGTGGTTATTTGTATGTTCATTATTAGGCATGTAACGAGATCTCGTTGTACGAGATCTCGCAATATTAAACTCCCGCGATATCTCTCGTTGAGAGGTAACGTTGTCTCGCGAGACGCTAATGCTAGCAGAGCCCCTAGCAAGTCAGCGTCACGGACAGCATGGCTTCGCCGGATGAAGTTGCTATAGAAGACGCCCCAACTACTGATGGAGGGTCCGTGCCGCAGACGCCTCTACATTGATGGAGGGTCCCGGCGCTGCCGACGCTGCCCCGAATGTAAAGACACGCGTGTAAACACCGGTGTGACCGGTGTTGCCAGATAGAGTCCCACCCACCCAAAGCAATCTCTACCCGCAAAAGTCAGAAGGAAAATCGCGGTGAACCGCCCAATCTGGCAACACTGGTGAGTGACGGCGTGAATATCTATTTTTTTAAACAAAGTTGAACGTTCTAAGGTCTGATGGCACGTCCCGACCAAACAGCTTTTCAACGGCAAAAAGGCTTGTCACGCACGCAAGTGGACGCACTGGACCCAGTGGTGTCCTGACCTGAACGTGAAATTGCGGCTGCGTTGCGGCGGCGGGGGGGGGAGCTTACCGGTCAACCAATCAGGGAGAGTTGAACGGCGTTTGAACGTTTGAACGGCGAAAACGTTCAGCAATGATCAACGCGTGCTTGGAGGCTGAAGCGGGTTCACGTGCACGGAAAACGCTTTTCCAGCACGCTCAACACGCACGTGACGTGACGCCTGATGCCAAGACGTGGCTGGAGGTGCGTCCCCATTGACTTTGCATGTAAACTGGACGCTCCTGCAGTTGAAAACGCGTTTGGTCAGGACGTGGCATAAGGAGATTCAATCAGTAAAATGAAGACATCAGTTGGGTTTGTAATACATGTTAAAACAGAATAAAAGCCTTTTTGCGGCATAAAACCGATCTTTGAAGTTTTCTTGAACTAATATTAAAATCTCGTCTCGTTCTCGCGAGATCTGTGATTTGTCTCGTCTCGTGAGTTTTGTGTATCGTTACACCCCTATTCATTATGTGAGAATGTTAAATTGTTTTCCCTGAAGTTTCCATTAATATTAAAACAAAACTCCAGTCTCACTTCAGGCTGACTGTAGAACATCTTCAGATGTTCCTCACCAAATGTCACCAATATCTCATGTGGGATTTCAAAATAAAGCCCCTCTAAAGTTGGACATTTTCCATGTAATTTTCCCTAAGTTGCTGTGTTTGTTGCTCGTTCTTCAGGATGTTGTAGAAACAGTGAGGGTAAGTACGACTTTACCACAAATCACATCATTACTGTGCAGAAAGTTTGTCTCATTGAGATGCAACATAGTTCAAGTAAAAACAGGAATGTTTAATTTAAAATAATTTATATGTTTTAATATTTTTAAGTGACAATAACCATTTGGAAAAATAACAGTTAAAATTGTACATTAATTTCAGAAATTACATTCATAGCATTTTAACATCAGGGGCCTCATGTATCAAAAACCTGCGTGGATTTCCTACTGAAAAGTGACGTACGGTGAAATCCAGAAAAGTGTCTACGCACAAAAAGATCCAGATTTATCAAACTGTGCGTACACCTGAATCCACGCACATTCCTTTTGTACATCACAATTAACGTGGAACTGAGCGCACGTGAGACACCTCCCCTGACACGCCTTCATTTACATATGTTAAACAGATGCAAATTACTTCCTGCATGTGTGAAGGACATGTTTGTTTGATCCCTGCGCGATCAGAAATGATTTCTAGATTCGGGAATATAATGAATTTAATATAATATGAGTGAGGACAAACATCCTAAGTAAGAATAGTAATAAAATGTGTTCATCATGCAAAGAACGAGTGATTGTGTGTCGGTATGCGCACCCTGCTGTGGTGCGCGAACCGGCTCATTCATTCATTCTGTGTGGAAATATTAACTTTGCGCACGAGTTTATTACCATAATTACTGTAAACACAGAGGAACTTACTTGGATGTTTGCTAGAACATAGATCTTTGTTTATGTAGATGATGTGAAGAAACGAGTCTGTGCGTCTTGGTGGAGACATTTCATGACATCACGTGATGTTGGCGTCTCCAGACGCTGCTCCCTCCGCAGCCCTGTGCGCAGTCTGTCTGTGAAGCTTTTACTCTCCTACAAGTTATATAAGGTGTACTTTCACGTGTCATTTTGGGGGAATCTACAATAAACGCAGATAATGAAACACCTCCAGCTGCCGTGTCGACACCGGTGAGGGTGCGCGCGCGCTCCAAAGCGCGACCACTCAGCCTTTGGGATCATATGGATGAGACCATTCTATTGGACATGATCCGGCTTTGTGTGGACTGGACTGCACAATCCCGATCGACCTGCAGCTCCCTCTGTGGAACAGTTTGACCGCTGCTTCTGTATGCACGCGTGATGCACGGCTCCCCAGAGCGCAGCAGTGCCAAACTGAAAAATGATTATTTCTGAAAACGGCTGATAAGCCATATCCTAGATCGGAAAATTATATCTGTTTCTAAATAAATGCTCTGCGTGTTACACTATTTATTATAACCTCCAGTAAGGCTGAATGAATCCGTTCCTGTTAAATTTATTTTTGGCACAACTTTGCGCGTGCTTTATTTCACTGCGTCATGTGGATGTAATACTTGTTAATCGTGTGTTTGGAGGGAATATTAATCATTTTCACATCATGAACAGTTAATAATAATAATAATAATAATAATAATTATGAATTCAATTTATAACGCACTTTTCATTAATGGAAATCTCAAAGTGCTACAAGGTGCAACATATTTGAATGTCAATAAGACAAATAATAAAACAATTAAAATCAACAACAGTATCAGCTAAGATCAAAAGTAGAATCATGAGGAGTAAAGTATGCTCGGTTGAAAAGAAAGGTCTTCAAGCCGCTCTTAAAGTCAACCACAGACTGTGGGGCTTCAGTTTCTCTGAAACACCTGTAAGTGTCGCCAAAGGAACAAGAACCACAGAAACGTGCGTACGCCTGCTCGGGAGCTTGCGTGGATATGTACCTGGATGCGCATATATTCACGTTCAGTTCAGTTTTGATACATACGGGGTTTTGCGTGGAAAGTGACGTGCGCAATGTTTTTGTGCGCACGCATGGTTGATACATGAGGCCCCAGGTGTTTATTTTTACTGGTAAATTTTGAGAATTACAAGAGCTTTGTGTTATTTGTCCATGTCGACCAAAATCACTGGAGGTTTCTGGTTAGTGTGTATAAAAATTATACTTATTGTTCTCTGAGAACATTTTAATTTAAAGTTTCATGTTTTGATTTGTGCAGAAACTCTGTGAACCACACAGTCTTTGTGGTGGATCAAGTTCAGCAGAAGACAATTCAAAACCTGCTGCAAAATAGAATAGAAGAGACCTTTATTATCATTGCACATGAATACAGTGAAATCTGGGTTTGCTTCCCAGAACAAAAGTAAAAACAGTAAAATATAAAACAATAAAAAAATTTAACTGTATTAAAGTTAATAACAGGTTTGAAACACTCAAATGTGCAACACAAACAGATTGATATTACACCAGTTGTCCCTTATTCAGTTTTTATTACAGATTTTGTTAAAGACCGTGTAAAGTGAATTTCAACATTTTCTTCAATAAACATTATAAATGTCGTAATTGTAATCTTGTAAATGAGTAAAAAGTCTCAAAATTGTAGCTCAATTAATTTTGGAGTTATAGATCAAACTGTGTATAAACACATTTCTCTTTCAGGATTTTTTAGGCGTGGTTTAAATGTGACCGCGTTTCGTCACGCGGTCACAAGCCCCACCCCCTGCAGCTCCAGCCGTTATAAATGCGTTCTTCGGTGGAGCCGTTCACTCGCTACCGACCGTCTCCCTCCAGTACTGGCGTGCTGCTGGAGCGACCACATGCCACCTGCACCTCCGCGCACCTCCGCCCCCCCCCGCGCGCGCGCGCGCGTGTGTGTGGCGATCAGACCCCGCATGCATGTGACCGGGTCGCGCGCGCGCGTGTGTGTGTGTGAGAGTGAGAGGCGATCATCATCAGACCCCGCATGCATGTGACCGGGTCGCGCGCGCGCGCGTGTGTGTGTGTGTGTGAGTGAGTGAGAGGCGATCAGTCGCGCGCGCGCGCGTGTGTGTGTGTGTGTCGATCAGACCCCGCATGCGATGTGACCGGTTCGGACCGCGAGTCCGCTCATCTTCTAAAATAGCGCTGATTATAACAGCGGAGTTATGTGTCCTCAACTTTAAAAACATAACCAGAGTTGTTAGTGCACTAAAAACAGCGTAACTCTTGGAAAAAGGAGCTGCTGGAAGCCAGAACTCAGATAAAAACAGAGCAGGTGGAGCTCTGCTTCCCCCGTATGCCTCCCCACACAGCTCAGCTCTGAAGGGGGCTGGACATGGCGCAGTACAGCGCTGAAATCACGCCCATGTGCGACACGCCCCCAGCGTTCTAGAGCAAGGCAAAATCAATTTTTTTCATGATTTTTGAGACTTAATTTTATAAGGAAATCAATGTTTTTAATCAGTCAGATTTATATGGGTGATTAATAACACATATTTATGCCGTGTGACAAAATAAAAACACAAATTTAATTTCACTTTACACGGTCTTTAAGTTCAGTAACGGTGGACAGATAAAAACTATATTTAATAATAATAATAATAATGTCACATTTGTCATATGTGTATGTTTCCATACAAGTGGGGCAGTGGGCAGCTATTGAAAGCGCCCGGGGGGCAATTGGGGATAAGGTGTGCCGCCCATAGACACCACAAGGTATGCCGTGACTGGGGGTTCGAACCTGGGTCCTTCGGGTCCCAAGTCGGTTCCCCTGCCTCTACACCATCTTGGCCCCCTAAATCTGTTTGTTCTTGTCTTGATTGATCTGTACCTTTTCTCTGATGGTAACAGTTCTCATATAATAAATAATAATATAAATAAATCATCCACAAATAATTTTGTAACAACAGCAAGTATGACGTCATTAACAGCTTTTATTTTGAAAACTCGCAAAGGTTACCATAATTCATAGTGTTTGTGTGCACAACAAAACCATCATTTTGGAAGTGGAGACTGGCTTGACGGCATTTTTTACTGCCTGATGTTCTCAGAGTTGGGGCAGGAGCTACATGTCAGACCACCACCAACCACATGTTTTTTTTTTCTGTTACAGATGAAGTTCATGTTAATAAATGTTGTGAAGCTGAGAAGAGTTCCTGGGTGAGCGATTCATCAGTTCACTGGTATCAAACCAAACATCAGGGTTACACAGGTATGTATTTATTTACTGCAGTCTAAAGTGAAGTGTGGAGCTAAGCTGTGTTAGGAACTGTTTGGATCCTGCAGTCAAGCTGTCCACGATTCAGATTTTTAAAAATCTTTCTCTTCTTCACAGCTTGTTACAGCATCACGATGTGTTCAGTTTCAACTAGAAAATGCACTCCGCTACACCAACATATCCAGGAATTCAGAAATAGAAAATGTCTGTTATATTAGTTTATTTCTTGACATATAATCAGAAAAGTCACTTCAATACTGTCCACTTATTAAAATAATCTAACAAACAAAAACTCATGATGTCATCAAGAAGTTTAATTCAAAATAATATTTTAAGTGGTTTTACTGTGATATATATATACATACACAGAATGTCATAAAAACTTATGTAATTCCTCAGGAAAAAAACAATTTGCAAGAACATAAGTTTTGTCCTACAGATTATAAACTCTTATTTGCCACAGGTGTTGAGAAATTCTAGAAGTTTGTTCAACTCAGTTCTGGTGGTTTTGGAGTGATGACACAGGATGCATCCATGCAATCTACGTGAATTATAATTCTGTGGACAGAGAGTGGGAGTGTGTACAGGCTGGGGAGTTTTACAAGAATGATGAGGACTGTGGCTCCTTGGATACAAAGTGTAATGACATTGAAGTAATTAATTTATTGTGGGAATGAATATCAGTGAATGAGCGTGGTCGGACTTAGACCTTAGAACGTTCAACTTTGTTTAAAACATTAGATATTCACGCCGTCACTCACCAGTGTTGCCAGATTGGGCGGTTCACCGCGATTTTCCTTCTGACTTTTGCGGGTAGAGATTGCTTTGGGTGGGTGGGACTCTATCTGGCAACACCGGTCACACCGGTGTTTACACGCGTGTCTTTACATTCGGGGCAGCGCCGGGACCCTCCATCAATGTAGAGGCGTCTGCGGCACCCTCCATCAGTAGTTGGGGCGTCTTCTATAGCAACTTCATCCGGCGAAGCCATGCTGTCCGTGACGCTGACTTGCTAGGGGCTCTGCTAGCATTAGCGTCTCGCGAGACAACGTTACCTCTCAACGAGAGATATCGCGGGAGTTTAATATCGCGAGATCTCATACAACGAGATCTCGTTACATGCCTAATAACGACAGTGGAAAAAGATAGGCGAGCCATTTCATTAATGTGATCTGCTTTGTGGAGACATGGTGAGGAACAGGAAATTCGAGGGAGGGTATTTTGAAGAAAAAGTGAAGTTTGCTGTGGACTTTGGGCATCCCCAGCCAGGAGGGAGAAGTCTTGCAGACTGAAAGTGTCAAATCAGTTTTTCAGCTGGATGCTATGATGCACTGAATGATGGGGGTGTTTGTCTCTCCAGTTGTGATGTGACCTGTAAATTATTTTTTACAGTGTACTGCTGAATGAAGAGATGAGATTCACACAAGAATTATGTTTTTTTTGTTTTTCTATTAAACACATGAACATTAGAACACAAAAATAAACTGTTGAAATAAAATAATTAATTTAACCCTTGCTTTAGTTTCAGTTTAGTCCATACCTGCAAACTAGTCGCTTTTCACCGAAATTTGCCGATTTCAAACTAAAATATGTCATTTACGTGAGTTGTGTAGATACGAAGAGTTTTTTTTTTGGGAGGGTGAGGGGTCAGTGACATGTTGGATGACATCAGATACGAGTGTGGCCAGAGGGGTCTTCAGAGGCACTCCAGGACTGTTTTGACACCACAGATTGGGGTATGTTCAAAGAAGCTGCTACCACAAACAACAACACATGTCTCCAGGAGTACTCAGACACTGTATGTTCATACATCGCCAAGTGCATTGATGATGTTACCAACCTCAAAACCATCACTGTTCGGGCTAATCAGAAGCCATGGCTGACAGCTGAGGTTCACAGACTCCTGAAAGCCAGGAATGCTGCCTTCAAAGCGGGAGATCAGGTGGGCCTGAAGGCAGCCAGAAAGAACCTGACCCAGGGCATCAGTGAGGCCAAGGAGCAGTATTCCAGGAAAATAGCTCACCGTTTCAAGGACAGCAAGGATACACGCAGTCTGTGGCAGGGAATACAGACCATCACAAACTACAAACCCCCCCCCCAGACCTGTGACAGCTCAACCTCTACGCTGAATGAACTGAATGAGTTCTTCGCTCGGTTTGAGGCAAGTAACAGCACACCTGCACATAAACTCCCCCCCTCTCCTGATGGCCAGGTGCTGGCGCTGTCCTCAGACAGCGTAAGGCGATCATTTATCAAGATTAATGCCCGGAAGGCCTCTGGTCCTGACAACATACCTGGTCGTGTGCTGAAGGACTGTGCAGGGAACTCGCAGCGGTCTTCACGGACATCTTTAACATCTCACTGAGCCAGGCCATCGTCCCCACCTGTTTCAAAGCCACCACCATCATCCCTGTCCCAAAGAAGGCAACGCCCGCATGCCTCAATGACTATCGCCCAGTAGCACTCACCCCCATCCTGATGAAGTGCTTTGAACGGCTAGTCATGAAAAGCATCACATCTGTCCTCCCTGCCTCCCTGGATCCCTTCCAATTTGCATACCGACCTAATCGCTCAACCGACGATGCCATCTCCTCTGCCCTCCACACAGCTCTCACACATCTGGACACGAAGGACTCTTATGTTAGAATGCTGTTCATCGACTTCAGCTCGGCATTCAACACCATCATCCCCCAACAGCTCATCCATAAACTGGACAGTCTGGGGCTGAACACCTCAATGTGTAACTGGCTGCTAGACTTCCTGACCGGGAGACCACAGACAGTACGGATCGGGAGTAACACATCTAGCACCATCACATTGAACACAGGGGCCCCACAAGGATGTGTGCTGAGCCCCCTTCTATTCACCCTGCTAACACACGACTGCACACCATCGTACAGCTCCAACCACTTCATCAAGTTTGCGGACGACACAACAGTGGTAGGTCTCATCAGCAACAACGATGAGACGGACTACAGGAACGAGGTGAGCCGCTTGGCCTTGTGGTGCGGACACAACAATCTCACTCTCAACGTGGAGAAGACAAAGGAGATTGTCGTGGACTTCAGGAAGAGGGATGCACAACATGCCCCTCTGACCATCAACAGCACCGCAGTGGAGAGAGTGGACAGCACCAAGTTCCTGGGAGTGCACGTCTCAAAGGACCTGTCCTGGAGCAGGAACACTGCAGCACTGGCCAAGAAGGCTCACCAGCGCCTCTACTTTCTCCGCAAGCTGAAAAGGGCTGGAGCTTCAACCTCCATCATGTGCACCTTCTACAGGGGAGCCATAGAAAGTGTCCTGACAAGCTGCATCACGGTGTGGTTTGGTGCATGCACTGCATCCTGCCGCAAGAGCCTCCAGCGCATCGTGAAAGCAGCTGAGAAGATCGTCGGCACCTCCTTGCCCTCACTGCAGGACTTACACAGCAAACGCCTCACTCGGAAAGCCCACTGCATGGCAGGTGATCCCACACACCCACTACACAGCTGTTTCAGCCTGTTGCCTTCAGGGAGGAGACTGAGGAGTCTCCAGGCTCGAACCAGCAGACTGAGAAGCCGTTTACGCATTGGCCAGCCCTCAATGGCCCGGGGCTCCCCTGGGTGGCTCTGGGCCACCCGCGTTCATTACGCATTTGCCGCAGAGCCGCCTTGAAGTGGGTGGGCAGTTCTCTGGAAGTGGGTGGGGTGCTCTCTTCACGTGGGTGGAGTGTTCGTGTTTTAAGAGAGGAGACTCGGCAAAAAAAAAATTGTTAGCTGGATATATATATATATTAGTGTTTCTGCGTTTAATTTTTGTTAATAACTGATCACAAATCAGCTTATGTTACAACGTAAATAACACGAAGCGCACACCCATTTCCGCCTTTCAGCGCGACCTGAATGTCATTAAACAATAACTAATATTGTCTAACTGTTGCGCGCAGCCAGGGTTTTAAAATATAACGAATAATCTCTAACTTTTACGTGCAGCTAAAATGTTAAGAGGAGTGATCCCTATATGAGTAAGGTGGACACCTGAAAATCCAGTCCGTCCGAATAGCTCAAAGAGTTAGAGCACTGCTCTTTTGACCGGGAGAAGTGGGTTCGCTTCCCGCCTGGGACAAAGTCATTTAACTTTTTTTTTCTTTATTCACATTTTCTTTTAAATAAAAAGGAGTTTGTTTGGTTAACAAACTCCTTTTTATTTACTCCAATAAAAAAATAAAAAAATAAAAAACTTTGTCCCAGGCGGGAAGCGAACCCACTTCTCCCGGTCAAAAGAGCAGTGCTCTAACTCTTTGAGCTATTCGGACGGACTGGATTTTCAGGTGTCCACCTTCCCCATATAGGAATCACTCCTCTTAACATTTTAGCTGCACGTAAAAGTTAGAGATTATTCGTTATATTTTAAAACCCTGGCTGCGCGCAACAGTTAGACAATATTAGTTATTGTTTAATGACATTCAGGTCGCGCTGAAAGGCGGAAATGGGTGTGCGCTTCGTTGTTATTTACGTTGTAACATAAGCTGATTTGTGATCAGTTATTAACAAAAATTTAACTCAGAAAAACTAATTCAGCTAACAATTGTTTTAGGGGTTTCTCGTTTCTGTAGTTAAATTTGAATGAAATTCAACCCTCGCGCTGAGGTTGTTTGAATGAGTCCCGCCCCTGCTGCAAACAGTCAAAAGTCAAAGTCAACTTTATTGTCAGATCTGCAATATGTACAGTGCAGGACATACACAGGACCGAAATTGCGTTTCTCTCAGTCCCTCGGTGCAACAGTAAACAGTAAACATCTAAACATTGAAACACTGAAACATATAATAATAGACATAAGCATAAAATAGTAAAACTAACATTGTCCTGAGTTTTTTTTTTGCATAGTGGTATAAAAAAAGAGTATAAAAAGTATAACTAAAATAAACTAAAGGTTTCTAGCATTGACATTTGCAAAGTGGCAAAGCAGCGTATGAGTCAATGTACACAGTATATGTATGAGGTAGTAGTTGATGTTGTTGTAGAGGCAAAAAGTGGCATATGCAGTAAGGCACATTGGGCATCCCTAAATAAGACCGTTCAGAGCACACTGTATATGTACCAGCAGTGGTGTAGATATTAGAGTAGTGTAAATAAATGTAAACAGTAGTAATTACATGTAAGCAGTAGTAATAAAAGTAAACAGTATTAATAAATGTAAACAGAGAATGTAAACAGTATTATGATTATAGGCAGTGATGTAATACAGACATTAGTGCAAGTATGAGAAGTAGTGCAAACTGTATGAGCACATGACCGAGAGTTTAGTGAAAACCCGTTTGATGACACAGAGTCCAGTGTTAAAAACTTTGTGTTGAGTGATAATATGTGAGAAAGTTTTAGTGTTAAGGCAGTTCAAATGGGAGGGGAGGCAGAGCAGGCAGAGTGTTTAGCATTCTGACTGCCTGATGAACAGAGCTGTCTCTCAGTCTGCTGGTTCGAGCCTGGAGACTCCTCAGTCTCCTCCCTGATGGCAGCAGTCTGAAGCAGCTGTGTAGTGGGTGTGTGGGATCACCTGCCATGCAGGGTGGGCTTTCCGAGTGAGGCGTTTGCTGTGTAAGTCCTGCAGTGAGGGCAAGGAGGTGCCCACGATCTTCTCAGCTGCTCTCACAATGCGCTGGAGGCTCTTGCGGCAGGATGCAGTACATGCACCAAACCACACAGTGATGCAGCTGGTCAGGACACTTTCTATGGCACCTCTGTAGAAGGTGCTCATGATGGGGGTTGAAGCTCCAGCCCTTTTCAGCTTGCGGAGAAAGTAGAGACGCTGGTGAGCCTTCTTTGCCAGTGCTGCAGTGTTCCTGCTCCAGGACAGGTCCTTTGAGACGTGCACTCCCAGGAACTTGGTGCTGTCTACTCTCTCCACTGCGGTGCTGTTGATGGTCAGAGGGGGATGTTGGGCATCCCTCTTCCTGAAGTCCACAACAATCTCCTTTGTCTTCTCCACGACAACGAAACAACGAATCAAATGAGAGCAGTACATGAAGTGAAACTGGCTCTGTCGGGCTCGGCCCGATAGAACCACGGTGAAGATGGTTCCAGAACAAGGGTGGATCCCGGGCGGAAAAGGTAAATGCGAAGACGCCGAACCCGGGTTAGAAGCTGGGAGAGCCGGGGAGGGCCGGCCAATGCGTAAACGGCTAGAGACAGCTCTGTTCATCAGGCAGTCAGAATGCTAAACACTCTGCCTGCTCTGCCCCCCCTCCCATTTGAACTGCCTTAACACAAAAAACTTTCTCACACATTACCACTCAACACAAAGATTTTAACACTGGACTCTGTGTCATCAAACGGGTTATTCACTAAACTCTCGGTCATGTGCTCATTCAGTTTGCACTACTTCTCATATTTGCACTAATGTTTGTATTACATTACTGCCTATAGTCATACTACTGTTTACATTCACTGTTTACATTTATTAATACTGTTTACATTTATTACTACTGCTTTACATTTATTACTACTGTTTACATTTACACTACTTTTATCTACACTACTGCAGATACATATACAGCATTCTCTGACTAGCCTTATCTAAGGATGCCAAATGTGCCTTATGTGCCTTACTTCATATGCCACTTTGCCTATATACCAACATCAACTACCTCATACATATACTGTGTACATTAACTTATATGCTGCTGTGCCACTCTTTGCAAATGTCAACGCTAGAAACTTCAGTTTATTTTATAGATATACGTTTTATACTTTTTATACTACTATGCAAAAACTCAGGACAGTATTACACTTTTATTATTTCATTTTATGCTTATGTTCATTGGGTGTTTGGTGTTTTAGGGATGTTTGGTGTTTCAGTGTTGGTGTAAATTTTCATACTTTTATACTACAGGGAACCCCCGATTTACGAACGAGTTTGGGACCTAAGAACGGTTCGCAGGTCGATCTGTTCGCAGGTCAGACCTTCCGTACCCTCGTCACTCGGGGATGTCCTGTATTTTTTTTTTTTTTTTTGTGGTACCAAGTACTGTACAGTACGTACTTCGCCTATCCTAACACACCTAACACAGTGTAATTAATTAATACAGTACAGTAATAAAAATATAAATTAAATAAAAATATAATTTCTTACTTGGAGGTGGTCAAAGCCGCTGCTGCGTCCCGTGTTAGCTCCCTTGTTAGCTTCTGGAGCTAGCCAGGCCGGAGGTGTTCTCGCGGCGGCCTGGCACCATCGGCGATAAATCTGCAGCTGCCTGAGACATCCACAAAGTTCACAGAGACGTTTCCAGCTCGTAATTAATCCATATGAAGCCATCCTGGTCACCAGTCTTCCAAACCTGGCTGCCTGCAGCCGTAACTATGACCTAAGATGGCGTCCGGTGTTAGCTTCTGGAGCTAGCCAGGCCGGAGGTGTTCCCGCGGCGGCCTGGCACCATCGGCGATAAATCTGCAGCTGCCTGAGACATCCACAAAGTTCACAGAGACGTTTCCAGCTCGTAATTAATCCATATGAAGCCATCCTGGTCACCAGTCTTCCAAACCTGGCTGCCTGCAGCCGTAACTATGACCTAAGATGGCTGGCCTCCGGTGACTGGAGACCTTCCTGTTATGACCGACCTTCTTCCTGTTATGACCGGAAGTTGCGTAATTATTGCGCAATCATGACAAAAATGATCAGAAATGATCATTTTTATCATAATTATTATTTATAAAGCCTTTAAAACAACCACAGCTGCAACAAAGTGATGTACACATGAAATTAAGAACATTTAAGCACACACAAAAAAAAATAATATATATATATATATATATATTTTTTTTTTAAATACAGTAATGTCATATTTTTATTAAATATGATACGTTCGTAGGTCCGGGACGCCGTAGGTCGATGGAGTCGTAGGTCGGGGGTTATGAAAAAACAGGACAGTGTTACACTTTTTTACTATTTTATGCTTATGTTTATTAAATGTTTTAGTGTTTAGATGGTTACTGTTGCACCGAGGGACTGAGAGAGAAACGCAATTTCGGTCCTGTGTATGTCCTGTACATATTGCAGTTCTGACAATAAAGTTGACTTTGACTTTGATCATTTCTCTTTAGTGTTTTGTACTTTTCCATTAATTTTACTCCCATTGTTGTTGTTAAGCACTTTGATAACAGTTTCTGTTTTAAATGTGCTCTACAAATAAACTTGACTTGACTTTAAGAAACAGTGTTCCTCCTCGATCACTTGGCTCAGCAGGCGCTCATCTCTTGAAGTTTTTGTTGACAGGGCAGAGAGAGGAGGGCAGAGACACCTCAGTAGCTATGTTTACATGGGCAAAATTCTGTGACTGGATTGAAATGTGTTCTGGTTGCATAATTAGATAGTACCATTTACATGGGCACAATTCGTTCATGATGAGTGTTTACATGCAGCAGGCTTTTATTCTGATCAGAAGTTCTGACATGCGCAGAGTGGTACACTCTCCTTTAAAAAAAACACAGAAGAAGATGTTACTTCTGTTAAAACCACAGAAGAAGAAGTTACTTCTGGGACGAAAGTAAACAGACAGACGTGCCAAAAATGGACCCGCGCAAGCTTGTAATGACGGCGATGGTGGTGTCACTGCACTCCCTGATTGAGCTACAGGCGAAGCAACACGTGCTTTTAGTCCTTTTACTTTGCAGGATGAAAGCGCGGAAGGAAAAATACATGAGAGAAAGTTATTTTCTGCCGGCAAGTTTAACGCAGCTGCCATTTCCTTCACAACAGACCAGAAATCAGTGGATGAAAGTCCAAAGTCAAGACTGGTGGGAGCGTGTGGTGCTGACGCATTTCACCGACCAGGAGTGGAAGCAGAATTTTCGCATGACACGTCTGTCTTTCACGAAGCTGTGTACTTTGATGGAGAGTCATTTAGCCCCAGAGGAGGTGTAATGGACCTACCCAGGGTCAAACTGAAGTGTTTTGAACTGTTCCAGTGATAACTTTTACTGACCTTTCAGTAACAGACATTTAACACAGTTTATTTTATTAATTTTAATCAAAGGACAGATTTACTCACAAAGAGACTATTTCTCTTGAGGGGTGTGGTTGGGAGGAACGGCCCCCCTGATCTGAACCAGAGTGGTATTCTGTTATTGGACTTTTGTGCTCGTCATGGATTGTCCATGACGAACACCATGTTTAAGCATAAGGGTGTCCATATGTGCTCTTGGCACCAGGACACCCTAGGTCGCAGTTCGATGATCGACTTTGTTGTCGTCTCATCTGATCTGCGGCCGCATGTCTTGGACACTCGGGTGAAGAGAGGGGCGGAGCTGTCAACTGACCACTACCTGGTGGTGAGTTGGCTCCGATGGTGGGGGAGGATGCCGGTCAGACCTGGCAGACCCAAACGTATTGTGAGGGTCTGCTGGGAACGTCTGGCAGAGTCTCCCGTAAGACGGAGCTTTAACTCCCACCTCCGGGAGAGCTTTGAACACGTTCCAAGGGAGGCGGGGGACATGGAGTCCGAGTGGGCCATGTTCCGCGCCTCTATTGTCGAGGCAGCTTATCGGAGCTGTGGCCGCAAGGTTGTTGGTGCCTGTCGTGGTGGCAACCCTCGAACCCGGTGGTGGACACCGGCAGTGAGGGATGCTGTCAGGCTGAAGAAGGAGTCCTATTGGGCCTTTTTGGCTTGTGGGACCCCGGAAGCAGCTGATAGGTACCGGCAGTCCAAGCGGCATGCGGCTCGGGTGGTTGCTGAGGCAAAAACTCGGGCGTGGGAGGAGTTCGGAGAGGCCATGGAGAATGACTTCCGTACGGCTTCGAGGCGATTCTGGTCCACCATCCGGCGTCTCAGGGGGGGAAAGAGGTACGCGACCAACACCATTTATGGTGGGGGTGGCGTGCTGCTGACCTCAACTCGGGATGTTGTGAGTCGGTGGGCGGAATACTTCGAAGACCTCCTCAATCCTACTGGCACGTCTTCCACTGAGGAAGCGGAGCCTGGGGACTTTGGGTCGGGTTCTCCGATCTCTGGTGCTGAGGTCGCCGAGGTGGTTAAAAAGCTCCGCGGTGGCAAGGCTCCGGGGGTGGATGAGATTCGCCCGGAGTTCCTTAGGGCTCTGGATGTTGTAGGGTTGTGTTGGCTTACGCGACTCTGCAATATCGCGTGGACATCGGGGGCAGTTCCCTTGGATTGGCAGACTGGGGTGGTGGTTCCCCTATTCAAAAAGGGGGACCGTAGGGTGTGTTCCAACTATAGGGGGATCACACTCTTAAGCCTCCCTGGTAAGGTCTATTCAGGGGTTCTGGAGAGGAGGGTCCGTCGGATAGTCGAACCTCGGATTCAGGAGGAGCAGTGTGGTTTTCGTCCTGGTCGTGGAACACTGGACCAGCTCTACACCCTCAACAGGGTCCTGGAGGGTGCGTGGGAGTTTGCCCAACCAGTTTACATGTGCTTTGTGGACTTGGAGAAGGCATTCGACCGCGTCCCTCGGGGGGTTCTGTGGGGGGTACTCCGGGAGTATGGGGTACCAGGCCCTTTGATAAGGGCTGTTAGGTCCCTGTACGACCGGTGTCAGAGCTTGGTCCGCATTGCCGGCAGTAAGTCAGGCTCGTTTCCGGTGAGAGTTGGACTCCGCCAAGGTTGCCCTTTGTCACCGATTCTGTTCATAACTTTTATGGACAGAATTTCTAGGCGCAGCCAAGGTGTTGAGAGGATCCGTTTTGGTGGCCTTAGAATCGCTTCTCTGTTTTTTGCAGATGATGTGGTCCTACTGGCTTCATCAGTTCGTGATTTACAACTTTCACTGGAGCGGTTTGCAGCCGAGTGTGATGCGGCCGGGATGAGGATCAGTTCCTCCAAATCCGAGGCCATGGTCTTGAGCCGGAAAAGGGTAGCATGCCCTCTCCGGGTCGGGGAGGAGGTCCTGCCCCAAGTGGAGGAGTTTAAGTATCTCGGGATCTTGTTCACGAATGAGGGAAAACTGGAGCGTGAGATCGATAGGCGGATAGGTGCAGCGTCCGCAGTGAAGCGGGCGCTGTACCGGTCTGTCGTGGTGAAGAGAGAGCTGAGTCAAAAGGCAAAGCTCTCAATTTACCGATCGATCTACGTTCCCACCCTCATCTATGGTCATGAGCTTTGGGTTATGACCGAAAGAACAAGATCTCGGATACAAGCGGCTGAAATGAGTTTTCTCCGCAGGGTGGCTGGACTCTCCCTTAGAGATAGGGTGAGAAGCTCAGTCATCCGGGAGGGACTCGGAGTAGAGCCGCTGCTTCTCCACATCGAGAGGAGCCAGTTGAGGTGGCTCGGGCATCTGGTTAGGATGCCTCCTGGACGCCTCCCTGGTGAGGTGTTCCGGGCATGTCCCACCGGGAGGAGACCCAGAGGAAGACCCAGGACGCGCTGGAGGGACTATGTTTCTCGGCTGGCCTGGGAACGCCTTGGGATTCCCCCGGAGGAGCTGCTCCAAGTGGCTGGGGAGAGGGAAGTCTGGGCCTCCCTACTTAGGCTGCTACCCCCGCGACCCGACCCCGGATAAGCGGAAGAAGATGGATGGATGGATGGATGGAGAGACTATTTCTATCTTTGATTTTGTTCTAATACAAATATAATCAAAGCATTCACCTATGTTATTCATGAGCAGTGTTGTATCTTTACAATATATTTCATAATCACATATGTTATATGCTGGTTTATTCTGCACCAACGATGGTGTTCAAAGAACTGTGTGAAAGGCGAAGGGCCGGGTCAGAGTGGCCGGCAGTTTTGTTTAGAAATTGAGAAGGCAGTTAATCCGTTGTTTTCATGAGAATGACTCCAGCACTCTCTGGCTCCTCTAAACAATTTCTCTCTGTTCCTCACTTCACCTTGAATCCTGATAACGTCAAAGTGAACTCTTTGGCGTGTCTCTGCACTCCCTTCTCCTGAAAGCTGACCAATCAGAAACTGTGTTTCTGGTCTCAACACGGTTAGAAAAAACGTTTGCTTCGGTGAACGAGCAGAGTTGAATGGACACTAGTTTCTGTGAGGAAGTTGAGATGTGAACTTTCTCTTCAAGCTGTCGGACGTTTGGTCAAGAGCCAAAGACCTTCATCCTTCAGTAAGGACTAATGACATGCTGGTTATTAGTCCACTTCGAACCGAGCGTAAGCTCAGACCTTTGATTATTCCTTTCTAAGTTATCTTGAGCCAAAGCCATGACTGCCACGACTTCTGCCGACTACAGCAAGTATCACAGACACTGAGAAGGTAAACACGTTGGAGTCCAGCTTGGACTTGCGGGACCTACGACTCGTTACGTCCAAGGCTGACCACAGCTCTTTACTAGAACCGAGACGGACGTCTTAAGGTAAAGGAGCAACTGTTTGCTTATTGGAGGTGTGATGATATCTTAGCTGGACGCGTATGGAAGAGTGTCATCTGGTTTTATAAATGCAAGATAAACTTCCCTTTTTCCTCCTCATTCTTCAATCTCTCTCTCGATTTAAGCTGGTAACTATATTACGTTAATAGAGCCACAGATAAATTAGTAATTTGCCATCATTACTTATGTCTGTTGTTACAATTAAATGTGCTGACGTGTTAAATTTGCAAGAAAGTGAAAATTAATCAATCAAGTGTAATGGTGTTAATTTTAGTTGATTTATTTTAAATAAATAGTAGTGTCTTCTGGCATACCAAACTAAAGTCAACGTTTCCATTGTCATTTTATGATTCCTGGTTTATTATCTATCATAAACAGCTCACAGAAATATTGGGTACATTTTTAAAGAAAAAGAATCCGTGAATTACTATTCATTCTGAATAAGTAAATTAATTAAGGTAAAGAGGTCGGTATTAATATTGACCTCATGAATATCTTACATCTGATGGCCCGTACGAGTTTTTCTGAATGATTATTCATAAATCTGTGATCTTTCAAGAACTGAAACGTCATGCTGGCATATTAGGATCCAATTTTTAACTCTGAAGGTGATCATTTTGGCTGGAGAGTGTTCGAGTCGTAGCAGAAGTGCTTGTACGGACATTTGAAGCTGAAATTGTTATTTGTTCAACTTTTTAAACGCTATAAGTAGTTTTTGTGGGGAGTTTTCAGGCTGTGTGGGAAGTGTTTGGTGGTTCTGATAAAGACCCGGTCCAGATTACGTGTCCACAAGCTGAGGCAATCTCATCTCAAAAATGACCAGTCATTTTTTAGAAGCTATTATTAACATCTACAAGATTGCTGTGTGTGGTATTTTTTACATTTTAAAGCAGGTCGAAGAAGCATATTACTGTTAAAACGTTGTCGGCTGGGTTCTGTTCAAACCCGACTCCTGCTCCATTAAAAAGTGGACGGAAACGACCTTGAAGCGGCTCCGACTTTGTTTTCCAAAGGATTAAAAGCTTACTGCAATGGGATTACCTGCAAACAGTGTGGAATTACCACTGTGGATTATAAGACTTTGTTTTCCAAAGGATTAAAAGCTTACCGCAATGGGATTACCTACGAACAGTATGGAATTTCCAAAATCTTTATGGTATTATAATTTTTGATTTTTCTTCTTCCACTTGCTGGATTATTTCAAGGTCAGAGACAGTTCAAGTTATCCTTTCGTGTTGGACTTCATCCCCATGGACGGGCGATGAATTCCAAAAGGGGGGATATGTAATGGACCTACCCAGGGTCAAACTGAAGTGTTTTGAACTTTTCTAGTGATAACCTTTACTGACCTTTCAGTAACAAACATTTAACACAGTTTATTTTATTAATTTTAATCAAAGGACAGATTTACTCACAAATAGACTATTTCTATCTTTGATTTTGTTCTAATACAAATATAATCAAAGCATTCACCTATGTTATTCATGAGCAATGTTGTTTCTTTACAATATATTTTATAATCACATATGTTATATGCTGGTTTATTCTGCACCAACGATGGTGTTCAAAGAACTGTGTGAAAGGCGAAGGGCCGGGTCAGAGTGGCCGGCAGTTTTGTTTAGAAATTGAGAAGACAGTTAATCCGTTGTTTTCATGAGAACGACTCCAGTACTCTCTGGCTCCTCTAAACAATTTCTCTCTGTTCCTCACTTCACCTTGAATCCTGATAACGTCAAAGTGAACTCTTTGGCGTGTCTCTGTACTCCCTTCTCCTGAAAGCTGACCAATCAGAAACTGTGTTTCTGGTCTCAACACTGTTAGAAGAAATGTTTGCTTCGGTGAACGAGCAGAGTTGAATGGACACTAGTTTCTGTGAGGAAGTTGAGATGTGAACTTTCTTTTCAAGCTGTCGGACGTTTGGTCAAGAGCCAAAGATCTTCATCCTTCAGTAAGGACTAATGACATGCTGGTTATTAGTCCACTTCGAACCGAGCGTAAGCTCAGAACTTTGATTATTCCTTTCTGGAATAAGTTATCTTGAGCCAAAGCCATGACTGCCACGACTTCTGCCGACTACAGCAAGTATCACCGACACTGAGAAGGTAAACACGTTGGAGTCCAGCTTGGGCTTGCGGGACCTACGACTCGTTACGTCCAAGGCTGACCACAGCTCTTTACCAGAACCGAGACGGACGTCTTAAGGTAAAGGAGCAGCTGTTTGCTTATTGGAGGTGTGATGATATCTTAGCTGGACGCGTATGGAAAAGTGTCATCTGGTTTTATAAATGCAAGATAAACTTCCCTTTTTCCTCCTCATTCTTCAATCTCTCCCTCTCTCGATTTAAGCTGGTAACTATATTACGTTAATAGAGCCACAGATAAATTAGTAATTTGCCATCATTACTCATGTCTGTTGTTAAATTAAATGTGCTGACGTGTTAAATTTGCAAGAAAGTGAAAATCAATCAATCAAGTGTAATGGTGTTAATTTTAGTTGATGTATTTTAAATAAATGGTAGTGTCTTCTGGCATACCAAACTAAAGTCAACATTTCCATAATCACTTTATGATTCCTGGTTTATTATCCATCATAAACAGATCACAGAAATATTGGGTAAATCTTTAAAGAAAAAGAATCCGTGAATTACTATTTCATTCTGAATAAGTAAATTAATTAAGGTAAAGAGGTCGGTATTAATATTGACCTCATAAATATCTTACAAAGGTGACTGTTAGAACTTTGATTCCGCTCATGATGCGAGTTGCGCTTGTTCTGTATAAACTGGGCAGCTGTGCAGAATATCGAATCATTGCTAATCAGTTTGGAATAAGTAAGAGCAGCGTTAAAAACTGTGTGTACATGTTTTGTAAAAACATGGTGAGAGGGCCAGTCAAATAGCTGATCCGACCACCAACTGACATGGAGGCACAGGAGATAGCCAGAGGTTTTGAGGCTTCCCATCACATCCCTCAGATTATGGGTCTCATCGATGGATCGCACATCCCAGTTCTTCTCCCCTCTGATGGATATAAAGACTTTGTTAACCGTAAAGGCTGGCCGTCCTATGTCCTCCAAGCTGTTGTGGACAACAAGTGTTGGTAAGACAATAAAAATGCTGTATGCTTTAATAAACTTGTTTTTCTTTCATTTTCTACCTGTCTGTGTGGGATACTGTCTGTATTTGTTATTAATTGCTATTCTTTCTCCGTTTTCCTCAGTTTCTGGGGCATCAGTGTCAAGATGCCAGGCAGTGCCCATGATGCCAATGTCCTGCGCCACTCAGACCTCTATCAAAGGGCTCATCTGTTGCCAAAAGTAAGGCTAATATTTACTATATTGTATTTAGTATTACAACTATTACAGCTAAGTATCTCAAAGCAGAGATACTTACGGTAGCTGTAAAGTTTTTTATTTATTTTAAATATGTTTGTTTGAACCTAGCCTGGCCCTCGCCTTCCTACACAGCTCCGCTCAATTCTCATTTCCCTTCACTGCTCCGTCTGGGACTTCTCCCATAGAGAAGGATTTTGCCGGTAGATTTTTGACCGGACCAATCAAAGAACAGAAGGCGGAGTTTCCGGACCAATCGGAGAACAGAAGGCAGAGTTTTGAACGACGTCGACGTCATGCGCAGTTTGCCCTGATTAAAATGGCTGCCGGCACGAAGGAATTTACAAGAAGACACGGTAAAAAAACAATTTCTTTGCTAAGAAAAAATACATTTCTTAGCTGACTTTATAGCAGAAGGGTTCCTAAGCTTAACAGTACCTAAATCGATTCACGAAATGGTAAAATCTGCTAGATTTAAATGGTTTCGGTTTGACTTTTTCCAGACAGCCTCGGGGGCGCTACGAAAATAAATTATAAAAAATCAAATTTTATCTCAAATGTTTCATCCAGGCCAACAGTCAGTAAATTAAAGCCATATAATTACACACTGGTAGCAGAAAAAATATCCACCGAGCGGTTTCTGAGCTGTTTATCAGAACAGTTAGCCTGGCCTGGATAGGCTAACGTGACGTATGTTGTAGCTCCGCGCAACATACGTCACGGCCAAACGTTAACGATTGGGTAACCTCAGCAGAGGCCACGCCTCCAGCAAGAATCGGTTCTCTATAGGAGAAACTCCAGACCCTAGTACGAAGCGAAGTGAAGGACAAGGGTCTGGTTTTAACCAGGCTAGTTTGAACCATGTCTTTTAATAAAAAGTTGCCAAAATGTATGGCTAAAATGTACTATATTGTATTTATTATTACTACAACTATTACAGCTAAGTATCTCAAAGTAGATACTTAACTGTAAAGTAATATTAAAAAAAAAATGTTTGTTTGAACCATGTCTTTAAATAAAAAGTTGCCAAAATGTAAGGTTAAAATTTACTAATTGTATTATTACTACAACCATTACAGCTAAGTATCTCAAAGTAGAGATACTTAGCTGTAAAGTTATATTTAAAAAAATGTTTGTTTGAATCATGTCTATAAATAAGAAGTTGCCAAAATGTATGGCTAAAATGTACTATACAGGTAGTCCCCGATTTACGAGCGCTCTGATCTACGAGGTTCCAGACTTACGAGCTGGCGAATTTTTGGAAAAAACGCAAAAAATACTGAGTTTTCATGTGTTTTTTCACCACAGTTCGTTAGCTAAACATGTGGACACACGTTTCCGATCATTTTTATGCACTCATAAGCAGTTTTTTGATGAAAAACGAGTGTTTGTAGTCGCGCTAGCGAAACCGTTCCAATTTACGAGCGAAATTCCGGATTACGAGTGACATGGCAACCGTTCCGAAATACGAGATTTCCGGTTTACGAGCGCCTCGTTGTAACGGATCTCGCTCGTAAATCGGGGACTACCTGTATTGTATTTATTATTACAACTATTACAGCTAAGTATATCAGTAGACATAATTAGCTGTAAAGTTTTATTTAAAATAAAATTAGTTTGAAGCATGCCTTTAAACAAATTAAAAGTTGAACACTAAATATTGGCATGTCCTTTTTTTTGCAGTCTGTGAGGAACATTGAAGGAAAGGACATCCGTCTCTTCATTGTTGGTGACCCTGCATACCCACTGTTGGACTGGCTCCTCAAAGGATACCCAAACTCTCCTCGTCTGACTCCTCAACAAGAGTCATTTAATGTTTCCCTCAGCGCTGTCACGGTGGGGGTAGAGATGACCTTCGGGTTGCTGAAGTCTCGGTGGAGAGTTCTTCTAAAAAGAAGCGACTTTCATTTCACCTTTGCTCCAACCATGATTGCCACCTGTTGTGCACTCCACAACTTCTGCCAGAGGGAGAGGGATTATGGCAACAGCAACTGGTTGGACGAGGCTCGTGACGGTGGAAACAACTTCCCTCAGCCTAACCAGCCGGTGAATCTTCAGTGCAGTGTTGGTGGAAATGGTGCAAGAGAGGCATTGACTGTATATACTGTATGTCAACCAACTTTCCACTCCGTACAGGCCATCTGCGTTAAAGGGGCTTTTAAAGTACCGGTATTCAAGAAATACTTGTGATGTATTGGTGTTCACATGCAGTAAACATTTGTATAATGATATTTTCACATTAAAAAAACTACAATAAAAAACTGCAAATACTAGTGAACATCTGAGCTCTTTAATGGAACAAACATTTTAACAAATTCTTGTAAACCAATGATATAGCTTGCTTGAAAGCATGTTTCAACATGTGCAATTTGAGGTAGATCAGAAAAACAAAAATAAAACATTCAAAAAGTTTGTGCAAAAAATACAGACGATGTGCAAAGATCACATCTTGTAATGATCACACACAAAAAAACATTATTTTGGTCATTTAAAGCTACAGTAACCTGTAACTTCAGTAACTTTTCTATTTGCATGAATTTTTGGAGTATGTGGGTGGCTGAGTTTAGCTCAGCTGATCTCTTTAAGCTAGGTCATGGAGGTGGTAATCAGAGCTGTATGTTGGAGCTGTATGTTGGGTTCTGAGTAAATTGAGCAGACCCGCTTTGGCCTGGGTATTGATGCTGAGGGAAGGGAGGCATTGGAAACCTTCCCTGTGGAGGTGGGGTCATTTCAGTCATGACTCATGATGGACTTTAATCCATCAAAACACTGCCTCACCACACGCTCAGTTGGTTGTGTGGTTTCTTCTAGTAACCGTACAAGGAGCCTCTCTTCTCTTTGATGACATCGTTCCTGTTGTTCCTCGATCCATTTATGGTGGGACTCCTGCATCCTCTGGTAGAAGACTTGCTGTTCTGTGTCCCAAGTCTGCAAGGCCCCTGCATAACCGGAGTTCCCTCGTGGTCCTGCAATGATGTTAAACACTATTACTTGTTTGAATGCAGTGCTAACAATTTCCCTAAACACTGTATAAACATTTGTTACTGTTTTTGTCATCTGAAACACACAACTTAATCTTCCTTGAGGTACTCATCTCCTGAACGTTACTAGGACCACTGTCTTCTGCAACTGTCTGTTGTGTGCTGCTTCCAGCTGCCTCTTCAAAGTTGGACTCATCATCTGGAAAAAAAAATCTAACAGGGCCCCTGGTATGATGAAATGTGTTAGGTTAATTATCTGGTTAGTTGGGGAAACGTTGTAATCAACAATATAGTTCTCATGTTCTCTACTGTGCACAATCCTTGGTGGTATTTTTTTTTCATTAACCCTTTATTTATCCTGGGCCACAAGAACTCATTTTCAAGAGAGACCTGTTTAGGGAGCAGATGGTGGGGGGTTAAGGACCTTGCTCAGGGGCCCAGGGTTGGGTGGATCACAGGCCCACCGTCTCTAACCTCTGCGCCACCAATCCTCATAATAATATATTTTTTACTAGCCCTAAAGCTACTCATTTCTTTTTATAATTACATTTTAACATATTTGTTGTATTCTAATTACTCCAAGTAGTACAGTACAGAGGGTTAATGTGGTTTGAAGAGTAACTTACCAGAAAGGATGCTATGCTCCTGGTTAGCTTTGGGGCTGTAGTCCTCAGATTCATCCTCATAATTTATTTCCACACCGCTGCCTACTGTGTTGGCAAGTGGCCGATCTCTCATCAGTTCGTCCATCAACTCGTAAAATGGAAAACTGGCGGGGTCGGAGCCACTTCTCCCGTTTTGGGTCTTAGCCTTGTAGTACATAGCTTTCAGGCTCTTCCACTGATTTTTTATTTGCTCGATGGTTCTGTGGATTCTGGCTTCTTCCAGCTTTTCGTGTACTAGCTTAAAGACCGTGTAAAGTGAAATTAAATCTGTGTTTTGAGTTTGTCACACGGCATAAATATGTTATTAATCACCCATATAAATCTGACTGATTAAAAACATTGTTTTCCTTATAAAATTAAGTCACAAAAATAATGAAAAAACATAATTGTGCCCTGGTCTGAAACGCTGGGGGCGTGTCAGCGCGTGGGCGTGGTTTCAGCGCAGTACTGCCCCCGTGTCCTGCACCCTGAAGATGTTTGTGAAGGCTGGCAGCCTAGGAGTTCTGAGTCCACAGAGTCCACTCTTGCCCCTTTCATAAGTCAGACCCGCGCAGTTCCCGCACAGACCAGTCCGGCTTTAATACCCATCGGGTCATTCATAAGACCACAGTTGAATGCGGGTTGGTCCAGCTCAAATAAACATGTTCAGAAAAGAAGCCGCAACGTGGCTTCAAAAGAGGCGTGGAGCACAGCTGGACTCGACCGCAACGTATTTATTGTGGGACAGACGTCAGACGTTTACAAGTTGTCGTGTCTTTTTAAATATTTCCTCATAATAAATGTACAGCTGATGTCTGACTCCAGCCCACGCGCAGCACACACAAGCCGTTTTCGCATTGGCCAGCCCTCAATGGCCCGGGCCACCCCTGGGTGGCTCTGGGCCACCCGCGTTCATTACGCATTTGCCACAGAGCCGCCTTGAAGTGGGTGGGCAGTTCTCTGGAAGTGGGTGGGGTGCTCTCTTCACGTGGGTGGAGTGTTCGTGTTTTAAGAGAGGAGACTCCGCTAAAAAAAATTGTTAGCTGGATATTTATATGTTAGTGTTTCTGAGTTAATTTTTTGTTAATAACTGATCAC
>JBBPBX010044658.1:16076-27356 GCA_038048925.1 Garcialebias charrua
TATGTGTGCGTGCGTGCGTGCGTGTGTGTGTGTGTGTGTGTGTGAATGTTTCTGTTCAGTGCCCTGCGGCGACTTCTGTTGTGACTTGGCACTACATAAATAAACTGAATTGAATTGAATATGTTCACATTAAATATTTATCTCTTGTACCATAAACATTTTGCTGCCAAAAATCTATTTTGGCTTGAATATTTAATATTATGTCAAAACCAAAAATATAAAGCATATGAACTCACTAATACTTCTGTTTGTTTTTATTTAAAATATAAACAACCTTTCAATAATGCAAGCCTTATTTGTCTGATTTCTCCAGGAAGAAATTTAAAGAATCTGATAGAATTTCTTTCAAAGAAATGTGAGTATGAATGTGGATTCTGGGAATTGTATAACCAAACTGAATGACTTGGTTAATATTTCCTCCTTCACACCAGAGTCTGCAGCTCTACATCTACATTAGCTCTTGCTTTTGGTATTCTCATGTTGTTTGTATATTAGTGGAGATTGCACGCTTGGGAAAACGTTTACAATTTTTTCTTTTTCTTTTTTTTTTTGCAATTTAACCAATTGCAAGTCTAAAAATTAGACAAATGGAACTAAATTTAAAAATCTCCACAGGAAAGATTTTGTTGAGATTTGTTATTTTAGAGTTGCTATAATTATAAATAAAACATGAAGCACCTTCAGGTCTGTCGGCCAATCAGAATCGTTCTGCAGTGTGCAAAGCCAATAATAATAAAATCTTCCTGTAAATGCAATCTCTTATGTTTCTTTATCTACTAAAACAGCCATTTAGTTTCTGCTTTATGAGAAAATAGAATATAAAAAATGCACTTTACAGATTGTTATACTTTAAACTGGAATTGTATTATTTTGATAACATTATAAAATGCAAAATCTGCAAACTCATTTTAGAGTTCTCATTGCTTTTTTAAACATCTTCAGTCAGCACATTGTCACAAGTTCTGAAACTTTCTTGAAAAACAGACAAGACACCAGTTCAGAACATGTCTTATGTTCTTTTTAGGAAATGTATTTGTTTCCATTTTGTTACTTTTTTCACATCATATTTCTGTGGAAGTGAAAAAATAAAGTGTTTATTATCTGTGTAAAAATAAGAGCAACAGATATCTTAATAAATTAATTATAAATTTAGTCTTGCTTCTACGAGAGACACGACACAAAAATAGTTTAAAACTAATTAGTTTTCCAACATTTATAGTGCAGTTGTGAATTGTTTAAATTAGCATGCATCACCTAATACTGTAATGGAGTAATCTAATTTAGTCTCAACCAATGTCCTGATAGTATTGAGGTATTTCATTTTTAAAAATATAGTTTGCATTAGACTAGTTCACTAGTTGAGGAAACTTGTTTTAAACATTGCAATAAGTTGACAGAATAATTTTGTTTAAGCAGTAATAAATATAAATATCAATTTGCATTTGCATTGAAACACTTGTAGCTTTTCACTTCCATTTATGTGCTTCTCAACAGTTTGGTGTTGTGCACACCAAAAAAGCAAAAGCAAAGTAGAAAGTTTTCTGAGAAGCTTAGAAAGAAGATGTACAGTTAAAGCTAAAAGCTACAAGACCATCTCCAACAGTTTCATGTACCTCTGACCACAGCTGCCAATATTATTAAAAAAGTATAACGTTCATGGGACTGTATCCAACCTTCCAGAACATGGCCGCAGGAAGAAATGCAACCCCACATGATGTGGGTGGTAGAAGAAGAGCCAAGAGTTCAAGCTGAACTCCAAGGTCTAGGAACGTCAGTTTCAAGTCACACCGTCTGTCCCATTTTAAATTCTAATGAGCTTTATGAAAGAAGACTCAGGAGATCTCCACTACTGAGAGACAGACAGACAAATAAATAAATAAATAAAAATCTGACTGGAAATCAGCAAAATACTCCCCTAAATGCTGGTGAAGATTCTCAGTCGTCCAGGACATGATAAAATCAGAACAAGCGCTCAATACAAAAACAACTGGACTTTATTTGTTGCCGAAAACGTTTCACCCCTAACGTTTCTGAGAGACTGATAAAACATACCAGGAACTTTTTGGCCAATCACATCAATTTTTATTATTAATATTATTATTATTGAGGAAGGATACTGATAAAATGATCCATTTCTGTTTAGTAGGATTGTATTTGAGTCAAATGTATGTTTCTTGCTTCCTAATGTTCTGTAGTCCTACAAGCTGCTGAAGAACTCTGGATTCTGTTTAGATCAAAGAATCCCTGAACTCTACTGGCATCCCCAGTGTTAAAGTGTACCTTAACAAGATGTTTGCTTACCTCATTTAACATTTCTGCTTGAAGACACCTAATTTTAGCTTCATACCAACATTTGATATTAGGGATGCACGATATTGGATTTTTGTCCGATATGCCAATATGTTAAAACTTACCGTAAACACCGGTGTATAATACGCACTTTTATTGCTCATTTGAATGCGTATTATACACCGAAGCGTATTATCTACAGATTTTTTCCCATATTTTTAGACCCATTTTTGGCTCTGATTTGCTGTTTTTCATTTTGGCCTAAAAATGGTGCAGTACCAGTTTCGGCCGCTATGGGCGCTAATGCACCCTGTAGTCTGTTTACCTGCAGACTGTACCTGGAGGCGTATCCTGGCGCCATCTAGTGGCCATAAAAAAGACTGTCACGGCAGCGCGTATTATACACCGAAGCGTATTATCTACCGATTTTTCTGATTTATTTCCAAATATTGGCCAAAGCGTATTATACACCGGAGCGTATTATACACCGGTGTTTACGGTATTTGGCCGATAACGATACAGATATTTTATATACTTTCCTTTGTCAAAACATAGTCCTCTTATTTAGGCTTATTTGCTACAAAAATTGTGTGCAACAGCTGTAAGAACTGGTGACATATATTCAGTAACAGCCATATGATATGCATAGCACTTTGACTTATATAAAATTTTCATTCAACCTTTATTTAGGCAGGTTAATCTCATTGAGCCTCGAGGACTCATTTACAAGAGAGACCTGACTACAAACTAAAGAATGATGACAACAGCAACAGTAGATTTTCCTTGGACAATCAACAATAGACAATCATAAGAGAGGCATACAGAATTTTTTTTAACAAGTTAAAACAAAGATATCAAAGTAGCAAAACAGACAGATTATAAGGCAGATGTAGAAAATCAAAAACAGGAACATATCTGCATTGGTTTTTGCCAGGATTCCAACAGATTCTTAAAGCCATTTAGAATGGTCAATATTGAGATCTTCCAGCGGATTCGGATGTTGTCAGTCCATACAATGGGCGCTATCAACTGTTATCATCCCCATATGTAGCGGCGAAACTGTCCAATCTACCTCCTAGCATGTTTAAAAGAACATTATCAGTGTTATAATCGCTGTGAGTAGGCAGCGTGTTTCCGTAAACCCGGAAGTGTTGTGTTTTTGTTTTTTCAGCTTATGTAACTGTTTTCCTAAACCTAACCTTAAAGCCCCACTGACATGATTTTTTAATTTTCTTAAAATTGCTCAAAATATATATCTTTTATCATTTAAATATGTTCATTTTTGCTAACAAAATGATAAATCACTTTAATTTTGCTTTAACAATGATTTTGAACTTCAAGCCGTGTTTAATCATGGGAAATCCAATTACACACGAACGCACCATCTGTGACGTCACACCGGGCAGAGCTCTGGGCTTGTCACAGTGTGCAGGTATGAGCAGCTCGACATGAAGTAAGTCTGATACAGCATCAGACCTAAATTAGATCCTGTTGTTTCTTGTTCCATCACCCAAACTATTTTCTGCTTCCCAAAATGAAGACAAATAGCTCAAATCTTCACATAGATTGCTAAATTTGTCGGGTTTTAAATTGTCCACTATTAAAGAGACCAGAGCCCTCTGCCTCTCACTACGTCACAGATGGTGCGTTCGTGTGTAATCGGATTTCCCATGATTAAACACAGCTTGAAGTTCAAAATCACTTTTAAAGCAAATTTAAAGTGATTTATCATTTTGTTTGCAAAAAATAACATATTTAAATTATAAAATATATATATATTGAGCAATTTTGTGAATAGTAAAAAAAATCATGTCGGTGGACCTTTAAACCTGACCCAGAGGACCAACCCTAAACCTAACCCCAGCTCACCCTTGTGCCTAAACCTAACCAAGGCCCTAAACCTAACCCAAGACCCTTTACTCTAAACCTAACCATGTAGCTAAAGACGGAGCCTGCTGTCATCGATTGTAACGGTGATAATGTACCTCCTAGGAGGTACAGGAGGGGCAATCTGACCGATACGTATGTGGATGATAATGGGCAATCTGACCGCTACGTATGGTTGATAACATCCGAAGCGGGTGGATCTTCAGATCTTTTTGTAAGATATTCCAGGAAGCAAGAGCGGAGTAGGAGAAGGCCCTTTGAAAAATAAATGAAAAGTGTTAAATGTTATATTAGCATTAGTCACCTGTGATGCTGTCTCACCTGTGGAGGCTTGTTCCAGGTTCCTAGCTGCAGTGCGATAACCTTTGCACCCCTGTGCATGAACGACAGCCTTTTTAAGTTCAAAGTTTTTGTCTATCCATTGTGCCGTAAGACTCATGCTAACGATGCTAACACTTGACGTCCAAATGTCTGTGGTAAAATTCACCAAAGTGCTATCGGCTATTAGCTTCTCAATGACATCAGAAATGACGTCTTGTAACTCAGATAAGGCTACGTCGGAAAAATATCTCTGACTGGGGACGATGTAGCGAGGCTCAACATGGTCCAAAAATCTTCGGAATCCGACATCCTCAACGGAAAAAAAACTTTCCACATTGCCGACATTTTGACTTCTTCCTCTCCGCTGTGATCAGATCAGTTAGGCGCGTGTGACGTCATCACGTTGTGCTGGCGCTGCAGGCATCCTTGTCATTGTGTTGTCTTACAAAAACAGTGCCTTTTATGTCGGTGAGTTATTTTGATGGAATGTCCGATATTTAACCTTAACGCTAATATCGGCCGATACCGATACAATGACGATAATATCGTGCATCCCTATCCTAAATGTTTTCAGGGAGAAATGATGACAGCAAACATAAAAAAGTCATTTTCTCTTAGACTTCATATTAATTTATGTGCTGAGAGGTCGAACTGATGAGAACTGAGCAGAGAAAAATAAAATGCTTACTGAAAAGCAGTTTCTTCTCTGCTTTCCTGAAAGCAGAGAAGAAACCCAAACAGGACTCCAGCCAGCCATCAGGTGAAAAGAAGGAACCCAGACCCAGACCAGTGGCCATTCCATATGTTGCAGGGGTTTCAGAGACATTGAGACGTTTATTTTCTAAACACAACGTCCCAGTGGCTTTTAAACCTCAAAATACATTACGGCAAAAACTGGTTCATCCCAAAGATCCAGTCCCCCGGCAAAAACAGAGTAACATTGTGTATGCTGTTCAGTGTCAGGAGGGCTGTGATCAGTCTTATATCGGGGAAACTAAACAGCCACTGGCCAAAAGGATGGCCCAGCACAGAAGATCAACATCATCAGGTCAGGACTCTGCAGTCTACACTCATCTCCAGGCCAGCGGTCACTCTTTCAGGGATGAAGATGTTCACATCCTTGATAGAGAGGAACGATGGTTTGAGAGAGGAGTAAAGGAGGCCATCTTTGTGAAAAGAAACCGCCCATCATTAAACAGGGGTGGAGGCCTCCGAGTTCAACTGTCCCCCTCCTACAATGCTGTGATTGCTGGTATCACTCAGCCCTCTGTGAATAGCAAACAACCATCAGGGTGCTAACGATCCATTGTTAGGCTGATGGTCCTCCTTGATCATGTGNCTGCATGCACGTCACTCTTATGTCACATTTAGAAAAGCACGATTGGCTGGAATTTCAAGATGCATTCAGGGTTCACAAAAAACTCCGACAGACAGTTGCGACAGGCTGATGGAAACCGATCACAACTACACATTCAAGGAACTGTCAAATTATCGTATTTTTGGCCATTTTCGGGATTATTGATCGTACATCGTACAGAGGGCAAAATTATCGTACAAATACGATAATTATCGTACACCTTGATAGAGAGGAACGATGGTTTGAGAGAGGAGTAAAGGAGGCCATCTTTGTGAAAAGAAACCGCCCATCATTAAACAGGGGTGGAGGCCTCCGAGTTCAACTGTCCCCCTCCTACAATGCTGTGATTGCTGGTATCACTCAGCCCTCTGTGAATAGCAAACAACCATCAGGGTGCTAACGATCCATTGTTAGGCTGATGGTCCTCCTTGATCATGTGAGCAGCTGGTTTCAGGCTGTCATCAGCCAACTGGTTGTGTAACACTGTGAGAGGGTGCTATTTATAAGACTGAGCTGAACCCAGCACCTCAGACTGAGGAAGTCTTTCGGACGAAAGACGAAACGTTTCTACAATTTTTTGCTTTGTTTTGTTTTTTTTTTTTTTTGAATGTCCAGAGGACCAGACTTAGCTTTTTTAGATTTTTCTACCTGGATTATTGAGCATGCATCAGGGTAAAATGCTTACTGTTAGATTTGGTGATTTTTTGTCTATTGCAGCTGGTCGTTTACTTTCATTTAAATCACGTTTTACCATATTCCTTTACTTTGTGTCCCACCACATTACCAGCCCTAAAGGGAACCCAATAATGCAATAACTGGTTGAATGCATCCATCACCATGTAGCTAGCAAATAGTTTTCTCCATCATTCTAATTACGGTAGTTAGAATGTTGCAGCAGAACTCCAATGTCTGATGTCTCTGCATTTACACCACAGCAGAAGCCACCACTCAATGCACATAGCCAGCTGTAAGCACTATTTTTCTTGCTCATAGTACACAAAACAGGCAGTGGTTATGTAGTGGTAGTCTGTGGTGTAGGTTTATTGCTTGTGTGACACAGAGAACCAAAGCGTGGCCGACTTGCTGAAAGGCTGCAGCTCTGAAAGCTCAGGAATAATGTAGTGCCAAGAAAGCTCCCTGGGATAGAAATCAGTCCTTCCTGCAACATTTGTGTGGATCCTTCCAGTTTATCATGCACCACTGCCTGTGTTGGCTAAACAATATTAAACACCCTTGTTGTAATTGTGTGTAGGATTGCCCACCATATGAACAGCAAATATGCCTAATCCTTTGAAATTATGCAATACCTGCACAACCACGCTGCAATTCAAATGCTATTAAATGTGATTAATAGACCTTTTTTATTGTATGTATTTATTTGCAGCCTTTATTTAAGCCTGCAAAACAAAAGCATTTGTAAATCTGTTTGGTTACGATGGGGAGGGAGTTGGTGTACCTGCCTGCCTCAATCACGTTCTCTTTCATGGCTTTCCTGTTCTCACCGCTGCATCCTTTCAGCTTTTTATTTTTATCCTATTGCTTCATTTGACTTGTGCCCTCATGGGCTCTCTCTTCTTATCTCATACTTTCCCCCTGCCTTCGCTCTCTCATTTTCTTGCCTTTCATGTGTCCCTTTCCTCGTTTTAATGTATTTTTTTCCTCTGATTCATGTGTGCGTGTCTGTGTTTGAAAAAGACTGACTCCTATGCATCTATATATGCCATATGGCCACTTGCACCCAACAGGCAACTCACTGCAGGCCTTTTAGCATTCTGAGTTGTTTTTCTTATATCCTGCAATTCACAGAAGCAGCCGTTTCTAATGACGATAACTAGATTGGCATAGTTAATGTTGGTCTTTTGAGTACTTGGCTACGCCTGTGGTCATGCCTGCTGTGGTAACAGTGCAAGCAAGTACATTCCTTGGGGTGCTGGACTACAAAGGGGATGCTAAAGCCTTGGATTAATAAATGGATGTATACTGAATATCAGACTAATTAAGTGGAATGTTTGCCTCTACAGTTGCAGTGTTTTAATGTTGGGAATTTTGATTTCTTGCAGGAGTAAAAATGCTCAAGTACTTGGATGGTAGAAAACCTTACACTTTAAAGACACTCATTTTGTTAAAAAGGCTTTATCTATTCTATGCCATGTCATATAAATCATTTGTCTTTTACTTTGGATTGATTATATTTACTTGGGAAATTATCTTTTCTAGTACTTATTGTCTCAAACTAATAAAATTCCAATTCCCTCATATATACTAACATGAAGAGCCCACTTTCTGTTAAGAGCTACCCCTGAGACCCTAGACATTTATAGACCAAAGGAAGATGCATGCTATATGTGTCTGTGACAGGGTATTTCTGTCAAGAAAACGTATTGCTCGGGGGGTAACATCAAAGATAGCAATGGAGTCATTATGGGACTCGCTCATTTTCTTCCTGCAAATGCAAAACGTGGAACAACAAAACATTACAAGAAAATCCACATTGACACAAACATAACACAGAGATGTATGCCTCTATTATTTGCTTTACCACATCGGTTCTGGTTCTGGTGTGTGTCTAAAAAAAGGGGTAAAGGAATGTGGAAGATAAAACAAGTCATAGGAAAATTAAATGTACATACCGGTATGCTAACGTCTGGAAATATTTCAACAGATACTTTATTTCTTACCTGAACATACCGTACTTTAAATTTTAAAATTATGTGGTAAAAAGTGCATCTTAAATGGTGTGAAATCCTTGAAGAAATGGTTTAAAAATCACAGCACAGATGGACGTCTTTTTAGGGGCTTTGCTTTACTTTGAAATATGAATTCAACCAATAAAGGAGAACTAAATGCCCTGTGGAGCTTTAACTCCGCCCCCGAAGCAAATTCAAAAATCTCCCTCAAAATGGGTGTGTTGAGAGACAAGGGGGGAGGAGGTGGGGAGTTTTGCTGCCTTCACGCCTCCTCCAGCAAACAACCTAAAACAAACTAAAACTTTAGCCAACAACATAAACCAAGCAACAACAAAGAATAAACATGTAGATGTTTTTATATATTCCACCCGATCTATCCAAAACCAAAGGCTTAAAAATAAAAAAATAATACCCAAAGTTCGTGTCCGGGGCTCGAACTCAGGTCTCCCGGGTCCCAACCCAACTGTTATACCACTGACCCAACTTGGCATACACACATCACTCCTCTGTCGCACACTATTAAAACAAATACAACCAGACAGTTTCGATGAAGTGAAAAATCTTTTTAAAATAAATAAGTTAAAATACACAAATAACTAGTGCCATTCCGAAAACTATAATATGCTTTGTTGCAGAGCTTTTCAGGAGTGAAATGTACCACTTCCATATAAGGTATGCACTGCAGTGAGGACCGTCTCATCTCCGCAGGGGATTGGCTCTGCTTGAACCAAGTTCGTGACGAAAGCTTGCGAAAACACGTCACTTTGCGAATCCTAGACCAACAAGTAAATTAAGGTGCAATAACCTCTGTTCAACCCATAGGGCTACCGTAAACACGTTTTTGACCAAATATTGCTGATTTAAACAAATACGAACAATTACATGAAAATTAACACAGACATAGTGCTATGAAACCTTTTAACACTACTTTGACTAAGGCTGCGCTTTTTTGCGCAAGTGAACTTGGTTTCTATGGGCCAGTTTACACGGCGCGGATTTTGAGTGTAACCGCTACTTTCTCTTTGCGACTTTGCTTATCGCCTACACGACGCTGCTGGCCCCCCTCTTTGACTCCGATACTTTCCTGATCCTGCTCTCAAGGTGGAAGTTTTTCGCTGACCCCCCGCTGATAATGTAAACATCTCCCGTGGAGCTTTTGTGTCAACCACATGCGCGCAGCCCGCATGCGCGGACAGTCTGACATTTCACGTGTCACGCTGCAAAATATAACAGTTTAACAATAATAAACAGTATTTATGTTGGCGTGGGAGATGTTTAAATTTATCTGAACTACAGTATCTATCTGGACTCGTTACATTTTTTAAACAGTGCGTAACGTGCTGTGAAAATGAAGACACCAGGTTTATTTTTTATTTATTTATTTATTCAGCACCACAAAGTTTACAACACAAACACTGAGAATTAAACTGAACACACTATTAAAACACGTGAACCGAACTGTAACTACGTTAATGAACTGGACTCTTGCTGTGTGTTCATCTGGACCCATCAGAACCGCCGAACCGTCTGCCTGTTTGTTGGAACGACAGCTTCTCCACCTGGCAGAAATAAATAAATAAATTTAAAAAAACTCAGTTGTTGTGTGATCAAAGTAAACACAAGCAAACATTATATTAAGAACGTTGATTTACCTGCTGTAAGTCAGCTGTTTATCACGGAGTAAAGTCCGGTTCTGGTCCACAGTCCACTCAGCGTCTGGTGTGGAGCTTGTTAGATGAAGCGGTCCCACTTGGTGTCAAATCTGTTGACTCTTATCCAAATTCCAGCTTTAACTTGTTGTTAACTTGTTGACAACAACTTGTAGTTAGCTGATTTTAGCCAGAGAGGAAAGCAGACGAGGCAGGCTGCCTCGGCTGCTGTTTACCTCAGGCAGCACGCATGCGCAGTAGTGAAGGTTCCAAAAATCACAGCGCCATCTAATGGCCCAGCATGGTAACTACAGTGAAATCATGAGGACGGGGGGTGGAGGGGGAGAGAGTCGTATCCACAGAATTCGACCGTGTCAACGCAAAACTTTTCACCTAATTAACATACCCAAAACATCGGTTTCCCCCACACAGTGTCCGTGTAAACAGGGCCTAAATCCCCCGCTCCCTTTCTGTGAGCTAGACAATATTGATTCACATGCTAATGACCCCACAGCTACAGTATTTTCTGGTGTATAGGTCGCACCTGTGTATAGGTCGCATTGTCCAATTATCACCAATAGATTGGAAAAATCCCTAGATAGGTTGCACTGGTGTATAGGTCGCACCTACGTTTAGCTCTGCTGCAAATGTCTGCCACAGGAGCGCACAGCAAGGCTTTTAAGAAGATTAACACTTAAAAACAATTATTTGTTTGATAAAAATTATAGCAAATATATGTCTGAGCTGAACTTTTCCTTAATAAATGAACGTAATTGTGAAATGAGCTGGATTTAAAAATTTGTTTCACCGAAAGTGATAACAAGCCATATATAGGTCGCACCTGAGTATAGGTCGCAGGCCTTGAAAAAACCATAAAAAGGGGTGACCTATACACCGGAAAATACGGTACTTTAATTCTACATCTAGACCCCACCCCCTCAGTCCAAAATCAGCAGATATGGCAGAGGGAATTAGGTTCAAGATACATAAACTGTGACAAAAAATTAGTTTTGAAAAATAATATAAAATTTAGAAAAAACTTTGAAAAATAAGCGAGGATACACTCGTTAGAATGGAACATTTGGAATGC
>JBBPBX010044659.1:0-18776 GCA_038048925.1 Garcialebias charrua
TAAAGTAACCCGGTTCACTTTATGGATCAGGGTCAGTCTAATGAGTCACTAAAGTAACCTGGTTCACTTTATGGATCTAGGGTCAGTCTAATGAGTCACTAAAGTAACCTGGTTCACTTTATGGATCAGGGTCAGTCTAATGAGTCACTAAAGTAACCTGGTTCACTTTATGGATCAGGGTCAGTCTAATGAGTCACTAAAGTAACCTGGTTCACTTTATGGATCAGGGTCAGTCTAATGAGTCACTAAAGTAACCCGGTTCACTTTATGGATCAGGGTCAGTCTAATGAATCACTAAAGTAACCTGGTTCACTTTATGGATCAGGGTCAGTCTAATGAGTCACTAAAGTAACCCGGTTCACTTTATGGATCAGGGTCAGTCTAATGAATCACTAAAGTAACCTGGTTCACTTTATGGATCAGGGTCAGTCTAATGAGTCACTAAAGTAACCCGGTTCACTTTATGGATCAGGGTCAGTCTAATGAATCACTAAAGTAACCTGGTTCACTTTATGGATCAGGGTCAATCTAATGAGTCACTAAAGTAACCCGGTTCACTTTATGGATCAGGGTCAGTCTAATGAATCACTAAAGTAACCTGGTTCACTTTATGGATCAGGGTCAATCTAATGAGTCACTAAAGTAACCCGGTTCACTTTATGGATCAGGGTCAGTCTAATGAGTCACTAAAGTAACCTGGTTCACTTTATGGATCAGGGTCAGTCTAATGAGTCACTAAAGTAACCTGGTTCACTTTATGGATCAGGGTCAGTCTAATGAGTCACTAAAGTAACCTGGTTCACTTTATGGATCAGGGTCAGTCTAATGAGTCACTAAAGTAACCTGGTTCACTTTATGGATCAGGGTCAGTCTAATGAGTCACTAAAGTAACCTGGTTCACTTTATGGATCAGGGTCAGTCTAATGAGTCACTAAAGTAACCTGGTTCACTTTATGGATCAGGGTCAGTCTAATGAGTCACTAAAGTAACCTGGTTCACTTTATGGATCAGGGTCAGTCTAATGAGTCACTAAAGTAACCTGGTTCACTTTATGGATCAGGGTCAGTCTAATGAGTCACTAAAGTAACCTGGTTCACTTTATGGATCAGGGTCAGTCTAATGAGTCACTAAAGTAACCGGTTCACTTTATGGATCTGAGTCAGTCTAATGAATCACTAAAGTAACCTGGTTCACTTTATGGATCAGGGTCAGTCTAATGAGTCACTAAAGTAACCTGGTTCACTTTATGGATCATGGTCAGTCTAATGAGTCACTAAAGTAACTTAGTTCACTTTATGGATCTGAGTCAGTCTAATGAATCACTAAAGTAACCTGGTTCACTTTATGGATCAGGGTCAGTCTAATGAGTCACTAAAGTAACTCAGTTCACTTTATGGATCTGAGTCAGTCTAATGAATCACTAAAGTAACCTGGTTCACTTTATGGATCAGGGTCAATCTAATGAGTCACTTAAGTAACCCGGTTCACTTTATGGATCAGGGTCAGTCTAATGAGTCACTAAAGTAACCTGGTTCACTTTATGGATCAGGGTCAGTCTAATGCAGGGGTGCTCATTAGGTAGATCGCGATCTACTGGTAGATCTCTGAGGTAGTACTGGTAGATCGCAGCATGACATTAAAAAAATATTGTCTGTTCAGTGCCCTGAGATTACTTCTTTTGTGAATTGACGCTATATAAATAAACTGAATTGAATTGAATCTTAGAACATCTTTACTCAGCAAACACAACAGTTTAGGTCAAAATACTATAATTTTAAAGCCACAGTACTATACTATAGTTCATAATTTCTTATCTGGCAACCCGACTGACATGAAAACTACAGCATTTTTCATGTAAACCAGCTTATTTTTTGTTTATTACCCCCAATAAACATTGAAAAATCACTAATGTTTCCACAGGTTGTTTTCGTGTAAACGGGGCCTTATAGTAGGTAGATCACTTTGACTTGATCATTTCAAAAGTAGCTCGCATGTTAAAAAAGTCTGAACACCCCTGGTCTAATGAGTCACTAAAGTAACCTGGTTCACTTTATGGATCAGGGTCAGTCTAATGAGTCACTAAAGTAACCTGGTTCACTTTATGGATCAGGGTCAGTCTAATGAGTCACTAAAGTAACCTGGTTCACTTTATGGATCAGGGTCAGTCTAATGAGTCACTAAAGTAACCTGGTTCACTTTATGGATCAGGGTCAGTCTAATGAGTCACTAAAGTAACCTGGTTCACTTTATGGATCAGGGTCAGTCTAATGAGTCACTAAAGTAACCTGGTTCACTTTATGGATCAGGGTCAGTCTAATGAGTCACTAAAGTAACCCGGTTCACTTTATGGATCTGGGTCAGTCTAATGAGTCACTAAAGTAACCTGGTTCACTTTATGGATCTGGGTCAGTCTAATGAGTCACTAAAGTAACCTGGTTCACTTTATGGATCAGGGTCAGTCTAATGAGTCACTAAAGTAACCTGGTTCACTTTATGGATCAGGGTCAGTCTAATGAGTCACTAAAGTAACCTGGTTCACTTTATGGATCAGGGTCAGTCTAATGAGTCACTAAAGTAACCTGGTTCACTTTATGGATCAGGGTCAGTCTAATGAGTCACTAAAGTAACCTGGTTCACTTTATGGATCAGGGTCAGTCTAATGAGTCACTAAAGTAACCTGGTTCACTTTATGGATCAGGGTCAGTCTAATGAGTCACTAAAGTAACCTGGTTCACTTTATGGATCAGGGTCAGTCTAATGAGTCACTAAAGTAACCTGGTTCACTTTATGGATCAGGGTCAGTCTAATGAGTCACTAAAGTAACCTGGTTCACTTTATGGATCAGGGTCAGTCTAATGAGTCACTAAAGTAACCTGGTTCACTTTATGGATCAGGGTCAGTCTAATGAGTCACTAAAGTAACCTGGTTCACTTTATGGATCAGGGTCAGTCTAATGAGTCACTAAAGTAACCTGGTTCACTTTATGGATCTGGGTCAGTCTAATGAGTCACTAAAGTAACCTGGTTCACTTTATGGATCAGGGTCAGTCTAATGAGTCACTAAAGTAACCTGGTTCACTTTATGGATCAGGGTCAGTCTAATGAGTCACTAAAGTAACCTGGTTCACTTTATGGATCAGGGTCAGTCTAATGAGTCACTAAAGTAACCTGGTTCACTTTATGGATCAGGGTCAGTCTAATGAGTCACTAAAGTAACCTGGTTCACTTTATGGATCAGGGTCAGTCTAATGAGTCACTAAAGTAACCTGGTTCACTTTATGGATCTGGGTCAGTCTAATGAGTCACTAAAGTAACCTGGTTCACTTTATGGATCTGGGTCAGTCTAATGAGTCACTAAAGTAACCTGGTTCACTTTATGGATCTGGGTCAGTCTAATGAGTCACTAAAGTAACCTGGTTCACTTTATGGATCAGGGTCAGTCTAATGAGTCACTAAAGTAACCTGGTTCACTTTATGGATCAGGGTCAGTCTAATGAGTCACTAAAGTAACCTGGTTCACTTTATGGATCAGGGTCAGTCTAATGAGTCACTAAAGTAACCTGGTTCACTTTATGGATCAGGGTCAGTCTAATGAGTCACTAAAGTAACCTGGTTCACTTTATGGATCAGGGTCAGTCTAATGAGTCACTAAAGTAACCTGGTTCACTTTATGGATCAGGGTCAGTCTAATGAGTCACTAAAGTAACCTGGTTCACTTTATGGATCAGGGTCAGTCTAATGAGTCACTAAAGTAACCTGGTTCACTTTATGGATCAGGGTCAGTCTAATGAGTCACTAAAGTAACCTGGTTCACTTTATGGATCTGAGTCAGTCTAATGAATCACTAAAGTAACCTGGTTCACTTTATGGATCAGGGTCAGTCTAATGAGTCACTAAAGTAACCTGGTTCACTTTATGGATCAGGGTCAGTCTAATGAGTCACTAAAGTAACTTAGTTCACTTTATGGATCTGAGTCAGTCTAATGAATCACTAAAGTAACCTGGTTCACTTTATGGATCAGGGTCAGTCTAATGAGTCACTAAAGTAACCTGGTTCACTTTATGGATCAGGGTCAGTCTAATGAGTCACTAAAGTAACCTGGTTCACTTTATGGATCAGGGTCAGTCTAATGAGTCACTAAAGTAACCTGGTTCACTTTATGGATCAGGGTCAGTCTAATGAGTCACTAAAGTAACCTGGTTCACTTTATGGATCAGGGTCAGTCTAATGAGTCACTAAAGTAACCTGGTTCACTTTATGGATCAGGGTCAGTCTAATGAGTCACTAAAGTAACCTGGTTCACTTTATGGATCTGAGTCACTAAAGTAACCTGGTTCACTTTATGGATCTGGGTCAGTCTAATGAGTCACTAAAGTAACCTGGTTCACTTTATGGATCAGGGTCAGTCTAATGAGTCACTAAAGTAACCTGGTTCACTTTATGGATCAGGGTCAGTCTAATGAGTCACTAAAGTAACCTGGTTCACTTTATGGATCAGGGTCAGTCTAATGAGTCACTAAAGTAACCTGGTTCACTTTATGGATCAGGGTCAGTCTAATGAGTCACTAAAGTAACCTGGTTCACTTTATGGATCAGGGTCAGTCTAATGAGTCACTAAAGTAACCTGGTTCACTTTATGGATCAGGGTCAGTCTAATGAGTCACTAAAGTAACCCGGTTCACTTTATGGATCAGGGTCAGTCTAATGAATCACTAAAGTAACCTGGTTCACTTTATGGATCTGGGTCAGTCTAATGAGTCACTAAAGTAACCCGGTTCACTTTATGGATCAGGGTCAGTCTAATGAGTCACTAAAGTAACCTGGTTCACTTTATGGATCGGGTCAGTCTAATGAGTCACTAAAGTAACCTGGTTCACTTTATGGATCAGGGTCAGTCTAATGAGTCACTAAAGTAACCTGGTTCACTTTATGGATCAGGGTCAGTCTAATGAGTCACTAAAGTAACCTGGTTCACTTTATGGATCAGGGTCAGTCTAATGAGTCACTAAAGTAACCTGGTTCACTTTATGGATCAGGGTCAGTCTAATGAGTCACTAAAGTAACCTGGTTCACTTTATGGATCAGGGTCAGTCTAATGAGTCACTAAAGTAACCTGGTTCACTTTATGGATCAGGGTCAGTCTAATGAGTCACTAAAGTAACCTGGTTCACTTTATGGATCAGGGTCAGTCTAATGAGTCACTAAAGTAACCTGGTTCACTTTATGGATCAGGGTCAGTCTAATGAGTCACTAAAGTAACCTGGTTCACTTTATGGATCAGGGTCAGTCTAATGAGTCACTAAAGTAACCTGGTTCACTTTATGGATCAGGGTCAGTCTAATGAGTCACTAAAGTAACCTGGTTCACTTTATGGATCAGGGTCAGTCTAATGAGTCACTAAAGTAACCTGGTTCACTTTATGGATCATGGTCAGTCTAATGAGTCACTAAAGTAACTTAGTTCACTTTATGGATCTGAGTCAGTCTAATGAATCACTAAAGTAACCGGTCAGTCTAATGAGTCACTAAAGTAACCTGGTTCACTTTATGGATCAGGGTCAGTCTAATGAGTCACTAAAGTAACCTGGTTCACTTTATGGATCAGGGTCAGTCTAATGAGTCACTAAAGTAACCTGGTTCACTTTATGGATCAGGGTCAGTCTAATGAGTCACTAAAGTAACCTGGTTCACTTTAGTCATTATGGATCTGAGTCAGTCTAATGAATCACTAAAGTAACCTGGTTCACTTTATGGATCTGAGTCAGTCTAATGAGTCACTAAAGTAACCTGGTTCACTTTATGGATCTGAGTCAGTCTAATGAGTCACTAAAGTAACCTGGTTCACTTTATGGATCTGGGTCAGTCTAATGAGTCACTAAAGTAACCCGGTTCACTTTATGGATCTGGGTCAGTCTAATGAGTCACTAAAGTAACCCGGTTCACTTTATGGATCTGAGTCAGTCTAATGAGTCACTAAAGTAACCTGGTTCACTTTATGGATCTGGGTCAGTCTAATGAGTCACTAAAGTAACCTGGTTCACTTTATGGATCTGAGTCAGTCTAATGAATCACTAAAGTAACCCGGTTCACTTTATGGATCAGGGTCAGTCTAATGAGTCACTAAAGTAACCCAGTTCACTTTATGGATCTGGGTCAGTCTAATGAGTCACTAAAGTAACCTGGTTCACTTTATGGATCAGGGTCAGTCTAATGAGTCACTAAAGTAACCCGGTTCACTTTATGGATCAGGGTCAGTCTAATGAATCACTAAAGTAACCTGGTTCACTTTATGGATCAGGGTCAGTCTAATGAGTCACTAAAGTAACCCGGTTCACTTTATGGATCAGGGTCAGTCTAATGAGTCACTAAAGTAACCTGGTTCACTTTATGGATCAGGGTCAGTCTAATGAGTCACTAAAGTAACCTGGTTCACTTTATGGATCAGGGTCAGTCTAATGAGTCACTAAAGTAACCCGGTTCACTTTATGGATCAGGGTCAGTCTAATGAGTCACTAAAGTAACCCGGTTCACTTTATGGATCAGGGTCAGTCTAATGAGTCACTAAAGTAACCTGGTTCACTTTATGGATCAGGGTCAGTCTAATGAGTCACTAAAGTAACCCGGTTCACTTTATGGATCAGGGTCAGTCTAATGAATCACTAAAGTAACCTGGTTCACTTTATGGATCAGGGTCAATCTAATGAGTCACTAAAGTAACCCGGTTCACTTTATGGATCAGGGTCAGTCTAATGAGTCACTAAAGTAACCTGGTTCACTTTATGGATCAGGGTCAATCTAATGAGTCACTAAAGTAACCCGGTTCACTTTATGGATCAGGGTCAGTCTAATGAGTCACTAAAGTAACCTGGTTCACTTTATGGATCAGGGTCAGTCTAATGAGTCACTAAAGTAACCTGGTTCACTTTATGGATCAGGGTCAGTCTAATGAGTCACTAAAGTAACCCGGTTCACTTTATGGATCAGGGTCAGTCTAATGAGTCACTAAAGTAACCTGGTTCACTTTATGGATCAGGGTCAGTCTAATGAGTCACTAAAGTAACCCGGTTCACTTTATGGATCAGGGTCAGTCTAATGAGTCACTAAAGTAACCTGGTTCACTTTATGGATCAGGGTCAGTCTAATGAGTCACTAAAGTAACCTGGTTCACTTTATGGATCAGGGTCAGTCTAATGAGTCACTAAAGTAACCTGGTTCACTTTATGGATCTGGGTCAGTCTAATGAGTCACTAAAGTAACCCGGTTCACTTTATGGATCTGAGTCAGTCTAATGAATCACTAAAGTAACCTGGTTCACTTTATGGATCAGGGTCAGTCTAATGAGTCACTAAAGTAACCTGGTTCACTTTATGGATCAGGGTCAGTCTAATGAGTCACTAAAGTAACCTGGTTCACTTTATGGATCAGGGTCAGTCTAATGAGTCACTAAAGTAACCTGGTTCACTTTATGGATCAGGGTCAGTCTAATGAGTCACTAAAGTAACCTGGTTCACTTTATGGATCAGGGTCAGTCTAATGAGTCACTAAAGTAACCTGGTTCACTTTATGGATCAGGGTCAGTCTAATGAGTCACTAAAGTAACCTGGTTCACTTTATGGATCTGGGTCAGTCTAATGAGTCACTAAAGTAACCCGGTTCACTTTATGGATCTGAGTCAGTCTAATGAGTCACTAAAGTAACCTGGTTCACTTTATGGATCAGGGTCAGTCTAATGAGTCACTAAAGTAACCTGGTTCACTTTATGGATCATGGGTCAGTCTAATGAGTCACTAAAGTAACCTGGTTCACTTTATGGATCTGAGTCAGTCTAATGAGTCACTAAAGTAACCTGGTTCACTTTATGGATCAGGGTCAGTCTAATGAGTCACTAAAGTAACCCGGTTCACTTTATGGATCAGAGTCAGTCTAATGAGTCACTAAAGTAACCTGGTTCACTTTATGGATCAGGGTCAATCTAATGAGTCACTAAAGTAACCCGGTTCACTTTATGGATCAGGGTCAGTCTAATGAGTCACTAAAGTAACCTGGTTCACTTTATGGATCAGGGTCAGTCTAATGAGTCACTAAAGTAACCTGGTTCACTTTATGGATCAGGGTCAGTCTAATGAGTCACTAAAGTAACCTGGTTCACTTTATGGATCAGAGTCAGTCTAATGAATCACTAAAGTAACCTGGTTCACTTTATGGATCAGAGTCAGTCTAATGAGTCACTAAAGTAACCTGGTTCACTTTATGGATCAGAGTCAGTCTAATGAGTCACTAAAGTAACCTGGTTCACTTTATGGATCAGGGTCAGTCTAATGAGTCACTAAAGTAACCTGGTTCACTTTATGGATCAGGGTCAGTCTAATGAGTCACTAAAGTAACCCGGTTCACTTTATGGATCTGAGTCAGTCTAATGAATCACTAAAGTAACCTGGTTCACTTTATGGATCTGAGTCAGTCTAATGAGTCACTAAAGTAACCTGGTTCACTTTATGGATCAGAGTCAGTCTAATGAGTCACTAAAGTAACCTGGTTCACTTTATGGATCAGGGTCAGTCTAATGAGTCACTAAAGTAACCTGGTTCACTTTATGGATCTGAGTCAGTCTAATGAGTCACTAAAGTAACCTGGTTCACTTTATGGATCTGAGTCAGTCTAATGAGTCACTAAAGTAACCTGGTTCACTTTATGGATCTGGGTCAGTCTAATGAGTCACTAAAGTAACCTGGTTCACTTTATGGATCAGGGTCAGTCTAATGAGTCACTAAAGTAACCTGGTTCACTTTATGGATCTGGGTCAGTCTAATGAGTCACTAAAGTAACCTGGTTCACTTTATGGATCAGGGTCAGTCTAATGAGTCACTAAAGTAACCTGGTTCACTTTATGGATCAGGGTCAGTCTAATGAGTCACTAAAGTAACCTGGTTCACTTTATGGATCAGGGTCAGTCTAATGAGTCACTAAAGTAACCTGGTTCACTTTATGGATCAGGGTCAGTCTAATGAGTCACTAAAGTAACCTGGTTCACTTTATGGATCAGGGTCAGTCTAATGAGTCACTAAAGTAACCTGGTTCACTTTATGGATCAGGGTCAGTCTAATGAGTCACTAAAGTAACCTGGTTCACTTTATGGATCAGGGTCAGTCTAATGAGTCACTAAAGTAACCTGGTTCACTTTATGGATCAGGGTCAGTCTAATGAGTCACTAAAGTAACCTGGTTCACTTTATGGATCAGGGTCAGTCTAATGAGTCACTAAAGTAACCTGGTTCACTTTATGGATCAGGGTCAGTCTAATGAGTCACTAAAGTAACCTGGTTCACTTTATGGATCAGGGTCAGTCTAATGAGTCACTAAAGTAACCTGGTTCACTTTATGGATCTGGGTCAGTCTAATGAGTCACTAAAGTAACCCGGTTCACTTTATGGATCTGGTCAGTCTAATGAGTCACTAAAGTAACGGTTCACTTTATGGATCTGGGTCAGTCTAATGAGTCACTAAAGTAACCGGTTCACTTTATGGATCTGGGTCAGTCTAATGAGTCACTAAAGTAACCTGGTTCACTTTATGGATCTGGGTCAGTCTAATGAGTCACTAAAGTAACCTGGTTCACTTTATGGATCTGGGTCAGTCTAATGAGTCACTAAAGTAACCTGGTTCACTTTATGGATCTGGGTCAGTCTAATGAGTCACTAAAGTAACCTGGTTCACTTTATGGATCTGGGTCAGTCTAATGAGTCACTAAAGTAACCTGGTTCACTTTATGGATCTGGGTCAGTCTAATGAGTCACTAAAGTAACCTGGTTCACTTTATGGATCTGGGTCAGTCTAATGAGTCACTAAAGTAACCTGGTTCACTTTATGGATCTGGGTCAGTCTAATGAGTCACTAAAGTAACCTGGTTCACTTTATGGATCTGGGTCAGTCTAATGAGTCACTAAAGTAACCTGGTTCACTTTATGGATCAGGGTCAGTCTAATGAGTCACTAAAGTAACCTGGTTCACTTTATGGATCAGGGTCAGTCTAATGAGTCACTAAAGTAACCTGGTTCACTTTATGGATCAGGGTCAGTCTAATGAGTCACTAAAGTAACCTGGTTCACTTTATGGATCAGGGTCAGTCTAATGAGTCACTAAAGTAACCTGGTTCACTTTATGGATCAGGGTCAGTCTAATGAGTCACTAAAGTAACCTGGTTCACTTTATGGATCAGGGTCAGTCTAATGAGTCACTAAAGTAACCTGGTTCACTTTATGGATCAGGGTCAGTCTAATGAGTCACTAAAGTAACCTGGTTCACTTTATGGATCTGGGTCAGTCTAATGAGTCACTAAAGTAACCTGGTTCACTTTATGGATCAGGGTCAGTCTAATGAGTCACTAAAGTAACCTGGTTCACTTTATGGATCAGGGTCAGTCTAATGAGTCACTAAAGTAACCTGGTTCACTTTATGGATCAGGGTCAGTCTAATGAGTCACTAAAGTAACCCGGTTCACTTTATGGATCTGGGTCAGTCTAATGAGTCACTAAAGTAACCCGGTTCACTTTATGGATCTGGGTCAGTCTAATGAGTCACTAAAGTAACCTGGTTCACTTTATGGATCAGGGTCAGTCTAATGAGTCACTAAAGTAACCTGGTTCACTTTATGGATCAGGGTCAGTCTAATGAGTCACTAAAGTAACCTGGTTCACTTTATGGATCAGGGTCAGTCTAATGAGTCACTAAAGTAACCTGGTTCACTTTATGGATCTGAGTCAGTCTAATGAGTCACTAAAGTAACCTGGTTCACTTTATGGATCTGAGTCAGTCTAATGAGTCACTAAAGTAACCTGGTTCACTTTATGGATCTGAGTCAGTCTAATGAGTCACTAAAGTAACCTGGTTCACTTTATGGATCAGGGTCAGTCTAATGAGTCACTAAAGTAACCTGGTTCACTTTATGGATCTGAGTCAGTCTAATGAGTCACTAAAGTAACCTGGTTCACTTTATGGATCTGAGTCAGTCTAATGAGTCACTAAAGTAACCTGGTTCACTTTATGGATCTGGGTCAGTCTAATGAGTCACTAAAGTAACCTGGTTCACTTTATGGATCTGAGTCAGTCTAATGAGTCACTAAAGTAACCTGGTTCACTTTATGGATCAGGGTCAGTCTAATGAGTCACTAAAGTAACCTGGTTCACTTTATGGATCTGAGTCAGTCTAATGAGTCACTAAAGTAACCTGGTTCACTTTATGGATCAGGGTCAGTCTAATGAGTCACTAAAGTAACCCGGTTCACTTTATGGATCAGGGTCAGTCTAATGAATCACTAAAGTAACCTGGTTCACTTTATGGATCAGGGTCAATCTAATGAGTCACTAAAGTAACCCGGTTCACTTTATGGATCAGGGTCAGTCTAATGAGTCACTAAAGTAACCCGGTTCACTTTATGGATCTGGGTCAGTCTAATGAGTCACTAAAGTAACCGGTTCACTTTATGGATCTGGGTCAGTCTAATGAGTCACTAAAGTAACCCGGTTCACTTTATGGATCTGGGTCAGTCTAATGAGTCACTAAAGTAACCGGTTCACTTTATGGATCTGGGTCAGTCTAATGAGTCACTAAAGTAACCTGGTTCACTTTATGGATCTGGGTCAGTCTAATGAGTCACTAAAGTAACCCGGTTCACTTTATGGATCTGGGTCAGTCTAATGAGTCACTAAAGTAACCTGGTTCACTTTATGGATCTGGGTCAGTCTAATGAGTCACTAAAGTAACCCGGTTCACTTTATGGATCTGGGTCAGTCTAATGAGTCACTAAAGTAACCTGGTTCACTTTACGGATCTGGGTCAGTCTAATGAGTCACTAAAGTAACCTGGTTCACTTTACGGATCTGGGTCAGTCTAATGAGTCACTAAAGTAACCTGGTTCACTTTACGGATCTGGGTCAGTCTAATGAGTCACTAAAGTAACCCGGTTCACTTTACGGATCTGGGTCAGTCTAATGAGTCACTAAAGTAACCTGGTTCACTTTATGGATCTGGGTCAGTCTAATGAGTCACTAAAGTAACCTGGTTCACTTTATGGATCTGGGTCAGTCTAATGAGTCACTAAAGTAACCTGGTTCACTTTACGGATCTGGGTCAGTCTAATGAGTCACTAAAGTAACCCGGTTCACTTTATGGATCTGGGTCAGTCTAATGAGTCACTAAAGTAACCCGGTTCACTTTATGGATCTGGGTCAGTCTAATGAATCACTAAAGTAACCCGGTTCACTTTATGGATCTGGGTCAGTCTAATGAGTCACTAAAGTAACCCGGTTCACTTTATGGATCTGGGTCAGTCTAATGAGTCACTAAAGTAACCCGGTTCACTTTATGGATCTGGGTCAGTCTAATGAGTCACTAAAGTAACCCGGTTCACTTTATGGATCTGGGTCAGTCTAATGAGTCACTAAAGTAACCTGGTTCACTTTATGGATCTGGGTCAGTCTAATGAGTCACTAAAGTAACCCGGTTCACTTTATGGATCTGGGTCAGTCTAATGAGTCACTAAAGTAACCTGGTTCACTTTATGGATCTGGGTCAGTCTAATGAGTCACTAAAGTAACCCGGTTCACTTTACGGATCTGGGTCAGTCTAATGAGTCACTAAAGTAACCTGGTTCACTTTATGGATCAGGGTCAGTCTAATGAGTCACTAAAGTAACCTGGTTCACTTTACGGATCAGGGTCAGTCTAATGAGTCACTAAAGTAACCTGGTTCACTTTATGGATCAGGGTCAGTCTAATGAGTCACTAAAGTAACCCGGTTCACTTGGATCAGGGTCAGTCTAATGAGTCACTAAAGTAACCTGGTTCACTTTATGGATCAGGGTCAATCTAATGAGTCACTAAAGTAACCCGGTTCACTTTATGGATCAGGGTCAGTCTAATGAGTCACTAAAGTAACCTGGTTCACTTTATGGATCAGGGTCAGTCTAATGAGTCACTAAAGTAACCTGGTTCACTTTATGGATCAGGGTCAGTCTAATGAGTCACTAAAGTAACCCGGTTCACTTTATGGATCAGGGTCAGTCTAATGAGTCACTAAAGTAACCTGGTTCACTTTATGGATCAGGGTCAATCTAATGAGTCACTAAAGTAACCCGGTTCACTTTATGGATCAGGGTCAGTCTAATGAGTCACTAAAGTAACCTGGTTCACTTTATGGATCAGGGTCAATCTAATGAGTCACTAAAGTAACCCGGTTCACTTTATGGATCAGGGTCAGTCTAATGAATCACTAAAGTAACCCGGTTCACTTTATGGATCAGGGTCAGTCTAATGAGTCACTAAAGTAACCGGTTCACTTTATGGATCAGGGTCAGTCTAATGAGTCACTAAAGTAACCCGGTTCACTTTATGGATCAGGGTCAGTCTAATGAGTCACTAAAGTAACCTGGTTCACTTTATGGATCAGGGTCAGTCTAATGAGTCACTAAAGTAACCCGGTTCACTTTATGGATCAGGGTCAGTCTAATGAGTCACTAAAGTAACCCGGTTCACTTTATGGATCAGGGTCAATCTAATGAGTCACTAAAGTAACCCGGTTCACTTTATGGATCTGGGTCAGTCTAATGAGTCACTAAAGTAACCCGGTTCACTTTATGGATCAGGGTCAGTCTAATGAGTCACTAAAGTAACCTGGTTCACTTTATGGATCAGGGTCAGTCTAATGAGTCACTAAAGTAACCCGGTTCACTTTATGGATCAGGGTCAGTCTAATGAGTCACTAAAGTAACCCGGTTCACTTTATGGATCAGGGTCAGTCTAATGAGTCACTAAAGTAACCCGGTTCACTTTATGGATCAGGGTCAGTCTAATGAGTCACTAAAGTAACCCGGTTCACTTTATGGATCAGGGTCAGTCTAATGAATCACTAAAGTAACCTGGTTCACTTTATGGATCAGGGTCAGTCTAATGAGTCACTAAAGTAACCCGGTTCACTTTATGGATCAGGGTCAGTCTAATGAGTCACTAAAGTAACCTGGTTCACTTTATGGATCAGGGTCAATCTAATGAGTCACTAAAGTAACCCGGTTCACTTTATGGATCAGGGTCAGTCTAATGAGTCACTAAAGTAACCCGGTTCACTTTATGGATCAGGGTCAGTCTAATGAATCACTAAAGTAACCTGGTTCACTTTATGGATCTGGGTCAGTCTAATGAGTCACTAAAGTAACCCGGTTCACTTTATGGATCAGGGTCAGTCTAATGAGTCACTAAAGTAACCCGGTTCACTTTATGGATCAGGGTCAGTCTAATGAGTCACTAAAGTAACCCGGTTCACTTTATGGATCAGGGTCAGTCTAATGAGTCACTAAAGTAACCTGGTTCACTTTATGGATCAGGGTCAGTCTAATGAGTCACTAAAGTAACCTGGTTCACTTTATGGATCAGGGTCAGTCTAATGAGTCACTAAAGTAACCTGGTTCACTTTATGGATCAGGGTCAGTCTAATGAGTCACTAAAGTAACCTGGTTCACTTTATGGATCAGGGTCAGTCTAATGAGTCACTAAAGTAACCTGGTTCACTTTATGGATCAGGGTCAGTCTAATGAGTCACTAAAGTAACCTGGTTCACTTTATGGATCTGGGTCAGTCTAATGAGTCACTAAAGTAACCTGGTTCACTTTATGGATCTGGGTCAGTCTAATGAGTCACTAAAGTAACCTGGTTCACTTTATGGATCTGGGTCAGTCTAATGAGTCACTAAAGTAACCTGGTTCACTTTATGGATCTGGGTCAGTCTAATGAGTCACTAAAGTAACCCGGTTCACTTTATGGATCTGGGTCAGTCTAATGAATCACTAAAGTAACCCGGTTCACTTTATGGATCTGGGTCAGTCTAATGAGTCACTAAAGTAACCGGTTCACTTTATGGATCTGGTTCAGTCTAATGAGTCACTAAAGTAACCCGGTTCACTTTATGGATCTGGTCAGTCTAATGAGTCACTAAAGTAACCCGGTTCACTTTATGGATCTGGGTCAGTCTAATGAGTCACTAAAGTAACCCGGTTCACTTTATGGATCTGGTTCAGTCTAATGAGTCACTAAAGTAACCCGGTTCACTTTATGGATCTGAGTCAGTCTAATGAATCACTAAAGTAACCCGGTTCACTTTATGGATCTGGTTCAGTCTAATGAGTCACTAAAGTAGTGCTGGACGATAATTCAATAACGATAAATATCGCGATATACTTTTATTCAATAACGATGATATGAAGTTTAAGCATATTTTCGATATTTCGATAGGATTTTACAACGTTTCATTGACGTTTTTCTGTTTCTGTTCGGGTTGGAGCGGCTGCTTCAACAACCCGCCCGGACAGAAAAAGCTGTGACACAAAACGTGCGTGGTGACGTCGTTGTTACGCAGCGCTCACTCCAGCAGCAGGCGTTAGCGGTAGCAGGCTAAAAGCTAAGCTAGTCTCCAAAGCGCGTTAAGTTTTCGCTTCAAAACGAGTCAAACGAGTGCTCATGACCGTCAGAATGTGACTGAACAAAGTTTCACAAGCGAAGAGAAAGCAGACGACATCACTGATGAGAGGAAAGACTAATTCGTCGGTGTGGACGTAGTTCGGTTTTGTTAAACTGCAGGTCTCATCTGCAGCGAGTCCTACTCGGTTTCTTTATTTTGCAAAACGTGACGGAGTCGTTCTAACTAGCGGTGGAAACATCTAACTTGTTTAATCTGAAGAGTTTCCACTCGATATAATATGATGAGAGTCAGAAGATGAAGAACAATAAAGTTTGAGCCAACGTTTCCCTGAAACTACGACGTAAACAAACAGCCCCAGCGCTGCATGTTTTTTTTTCAAAATAAAACAAATTCATCAGAAGTAAAAAAACACTGAATGAAAATGTGCAGAAAGACGAAAATAGTGTTATAATATCTGCCCCTTGTTTAAAAAATACAAAATAACTACAAACAAACAACAACCTTCACTTCACCTGCACACACCTTCCCAACAACTTTGATTTAATCATCTTTTAAAACATATAAATAGTTTTAGAAATGTTTATGGTGATATCAAGTCAACACAATCCTGTTTCCTGATTTACAACTCAGCTCCTTCAAACTAGTCCTAAATGGAGGTTTTACAAACATTTACATTCCCTTCAGGGTTTAATAACTTTAAACAATTTTTAATTGAATATTTGGGGGGTAATTTTTTTTTAGTTTTATACATGACTTGTAAAATACTATGTTCAACCAAATCATAAAATTTTAATAATTTAAACTGATGAAATATTTGTTGGGTGACCATAGCACTTCCTACTAATAATTCTTATAGCTCTTTTTTTAATAAAATAAAAACAGGGTTTGTAATAGTTTTACATGCTTTTCCCCAAACTTCAATACAACAGATTAAATATGGAACAATCATTACATTATACAATATATTCAAAACTTTGTCATTCAAAAACTATTTTACTTTATACAGTAATGCAATTGATTTTGTTATTTTTATTCTTAAGTAATTTCCATGAGATTTCTATGTCAGCTTCTTATAAATAACAACACCCAAAAGTTTTATTTAATTAACTATGAATTTCAATGCTGTAAATTTTAAAGTTCTTGTTTAAAGTTAAAACTATTAATATTGACACAGTTGAGAATTTTATGGCAAGAAAGTTCATGCTCAATAATCCAGGTACCAAATCCAATAATTCTCAGTCGGGTCATCTGGACAGTTTCTTTTTTATAGAAACTGGATGGAGGATGAAACGTTTCTATAAAAAATAAACTGTCCAGATGACCCGACTGAGAATTATTGGGTTGAGAAGTTTATGTTTATTTGATGGTGATTTCCATCTTTTTGGAGGCTAAATACAAATACAAGGTGAACAATAATTTATTTGTATAGTTTATAGTTTTTTTTAGGCTTTTATATTGTTTATATCGATATCGAATTATATCGTTATCGACCGAAATTAAGAACTATATCGTGATAAAAATTTTGGCCATATCGTCCAGCCCTACACTAAAGTAACCCGGTTCACTTTATGGATCTGGGTCAGTCTAATGAGTCACTAAAGTAACTCGGTTCACTTTATGGATATGAGTCAGTCTAATGAGTCACTAAAGTAACTCGGTTCACTTTATGGATCTGAGTCAATCTAATGAATCACTAAAGTAAGCAGGTGCTGTGCGAATTTCAGTTCCCCCGTGAGAATCTGTTCCCCCTGTGTCGGGAGCGCGCACTGCACTGCAACCCGAGAGGCGGATCCGACCGTCTTCAAGGCGCATCTGAAAGATCTCTCTGTGAAACGAGTCCACACTATCGTGTCACGGTTATAACTCATTTTAATAAACAGCTTCTGGTGATAAATAAATAAATATAAAACCTCCACTAAATAAATAAACCTGGTCTTGTGTGGGGAGTTAGCGTACAGGTTTTTTTTTTATATATTTTTTATCGCCGACAGAATCTACAGATTTGGAAATGTGACAAATACAAAGTACAGTATCAGTCAGCCACCAACACTTCATACTGTATTTATAATTTGTATTACTGAAGGATGGAAGCAGCTGATCGCAGGACAAGAAAACTTCCTGCAAAGATAAGTTTATGCTTTCTGGTAGGCTAATTCTCATTCAAATTAAAAATATGACTGGATAAAAATTATTTCTAGCTGCTATTTTTTGGTAGTTAATGTCTGTTTTTTTCCATTATTTGAGAGAAAAAATGATTTTAGAAATAACAAAGTCAGAGTCAGAAAATCTTTATTGTCATTCACAGTGTGGTACATGTGATGAAACAGATTATGTACACAGGGTCCCATTACACCCAACAATAAAATGTAAAAGAAGAACAATAATAACATCTAAGATATGAACTAAGAAAAACATCAACTAAAAATACACTAAATAAAAAATACACTAATATCATAGAAAAACATTACTCCAAGCAGCAGCAGAGTCTGTGTGAGCAGATGGTCACAATGACCATCTGCCACTTTGTACTTTTGGATTTTAAATGGTGAGAAATTTCATGATTTATTACCACGCAGACATATACTGAGAAAACTTTAGTTTTGACACAGTGCTTCTTTGAGAAATACCGGACTCTGAAAATACGTAGATTGTATGGTCCCTAAGCAAACCATCGCTCCTCGGAGTCTGACAGAGCAGCTGAAATCAGGCTGCCTGAGTCTGCTCGAACGAGGAAACCAAGTCACCGCTGAATCCACGGAGCATGAACGTGAAATGTCCAACGTTAAATTAATTTTACCACTGCAGCACACACTGGATTTCCTTATATTTAAGGCTGAGTTCAAACCAAAACTCAACTAAATCATGTCATCTGGACCAGTTTGTTTCACTGAGGAACCTTTGTTGCCTATGAGGTAGCATTATATAAAAAATCCCCTATGTCTCCTCCGGAGTTCCGTGTATTGGCTTTATTCATTCTTTCATTCAACCTTTATTTAGTCAGGTAAATCTCATTGAGCCTCGTGGGCTCATTTACAAAAGCGACCAGATTATTTTAGGTAGCTGAAATAAACGGTTCCCCCCTTGTTATTTTGGCAAATGAAGAGCAAATGTTTTCAAATTCACAGGACATGTTGTGCATGATGAGATGACTGAGCACAAAAGCACAGCACAAAAGTGTGTGTGCTGGGTGAGTGAGGTCTTTCATGATGCAGGTGGCCCTCTTCCTGTATCTGGAGGTGTAAATGTCTGTGATGGTGGGGAGACTGACTCCAACACACTTCTGTGCAGCCTTCACCACTCTCTGTAGCCCAA
>JBBPBX010044660.1:9493-23381 GCA_038048925.1 Garcialebias charrua
AGTGTCAAAACTACAGATTTTAAATCTCGTTGTAAGGTCAAGTAAACTCAGAGTTATGATCAATAATCCATACCATGTCTTTTATCTGAATGAAATCAAATATGAAGCGTGTTTAGTGAGAAGCTGCAGCCCCCACCCCACACACACACACACACACACTGCTGAACGCAAACACCGTCCACCCTCCTTAGATTCATTAATTCAACCTTTATTTATACAGGCTAGTTTATTTGAGGCTGACAGTTTAATTTAAAACAGTTTAATTTAAGACAGTTTAATTAAGAAGGTTGATTTTCCCTCTGAGGAACATGAATAAATAAAGTTAAAGGGTTAAAACCGTCTAATTCAAATAAAATAATAAAGTCTGTAGTTAAATAAAACAGGTTTTTGAGCTGCATGCATTCAGTTAAGAGCTACAAGATAAAGAATAAAAATCAATTCATTGTGAAATGATTCTTTATGTTTTTGTTTTTTCATTTTAAGTGGGGCAAATCACTTATATTAAAAGCAAACCCATGGAAGTTGCTGCTGTAATCTGATTCTTTTAATAAGCCATGCAACTTTCTATGATCCCAGATTTATAACAGGTGAGCACGTCCTGGTGTTGCTCAGTGGTCGTCAGTTTGCTCAGAGAGCTTGTGTGTATGCCTAGACACGTGAAAAATTAGAGGGAACATTGCACGTGACCATAACAAACTCCGCGCAGCCGGCGCAGGCCAGTGACGTCAGAGATTCTGGACCCGGTTGATGAGAGAAAGAAAGAAAGAAAGACAGATGGTTCCTGAAAGAATGGCAACAGAAGAAGCTGGCGAAGCGAAGTCAGAGCACCCCTGGCCTCACATATGAGCAATGTTCACTTTACAGTCTTCTAAAAAGAAAGTTACATCATGCGCTGTCAGCTGTCTGCCAAAACTTGTAGATATTTCAGCCTACATGAACTCGATGTCAAATTTAAGAAAACACGTTGCGGTAAGTTTGCCTTTATTTTTTACTTTTTTGTGTAATGATGTCAGCTCCATTACAACAGCATGCATAACTTTAAAACTGTGTATGACGTGACTATTAAATGTTATGCTGTGTATTACTAAAAAACGTGTTCACACTAGCCGTGTTTCCATCTATTTTCATTTCGAATTTTGAGCTAATATTTGAAATCTCGCAAATATGTAAATACAAATTAATGCGGATCAGAAGTGTTTCCATCTACTGGCTTGTAGCGCATCTACCAAGCCACGCACAGCGTCATTACGTCAGACGTCAGCGTCATTACGTCAGACGTCAGCGTCATTACGTCAGACGTCAGCACTGCGCATGTCTACAGTAAACAGGAAGTAGCGGTTGAAAACAGAACCCGGCCACACATCTCGTCAAAATGGAGAGAATATTTCAGGTATGTGTTGCTATCGGGCAAGTTGTATTTATTCTGTCATGCCAACTAGTTTTAGCGATGTTACATGTTGTCCGGAGCGGAAACAGCTGAACGTCACGTGACGTGAATGTTCGCTACGGCAGAACTGAGTCGGAAAATCTGTTTCCATCTGTCGTTTTGCGCATCTGCTCATTTTCGAAGATCCCAAAAACCACCTCAAGCGAGCGTATAAACTTTTTGGCGAATTTGAGGAAGTAAATTCGCATTTTGCCGTTTCCATTAAGCTTTTCTGCTGCGATACTTCAAAATGCGCATCTAGAAACCTTGATGGAAACACAGCTACTGTAAGCACACATGAGCAATATGCTAATTTAGCTAAAAACAAACGGTTTGCTACATAATGGGACGGTTGGTGGAAGATGTAACTACACATACTGACAGTCCCTTCAGATTTTTAAAGTCACAAACCTCCAATAAGTGTCTTAGTGGAACACAATTGATTCATACAGGCCTAGTAGGAAACAAACAAAAATACATAAATGTCACAGTATTATACTATTTATCTAAAAAAACGTTCAATACAGAAACAACTGGACTTTATTTGTAACAGAAGACGTTTCGCTCTTCATCCGAGGAGCTTTCTCAATTAAATTCAAAACCAGTTTTTATCAGTTACATCAAATGGCCAAAGCAAAATCTTACATTCCAAAATGGATCGGGCTTTAAGCCTCTAGATACTGGAACAATCTGTACATTGATATTCAGCCAGAAGATAGCTATTCACACCAGGGGTGCAACTACATATTTTTGAGGTGGATGCGAAAACATCAACGGCGCCCCCCCCCCCGCGCGCGCCCCGCGCGCTCCCTTTACTTGCCGCCTCATACAGCTTTCCTCCCTTAGTCATGCACTTAGAAAATACAGTAGCAATATTACAGATTTTAAATGTATAACAGTAGTGGTAATCAGTGCTCAACATTTTATGTAGTGAAAATATGAAATCTTAACAGCCTGGAGTCCATGTCAGTGTTTTAACATTTATGACATTTAAACTGTTACTTTCCGTGAAAGAAGACAATGAAAAATGGTCATCAGAAATTCAAACCATCATGGTATACAGTATAGGTTTTTGTTGCCTCCCTAATGTAATTATTCCTACCTGATGTCATCACTTGTCTCCTCTATCACTGACCTCGTGTCTGTCTCCTTCACCCTTTGTCTGTGGCATTCTGCACTGTCATATGGTCAAAAAAGCATTATATATTAGTTGTAAAAATTACAGATCTTAATACAGTTTTTAAAAATAATGTTTACATGTTATTGCTTGGGATTAAGTAGCTGTTCCCTCACTTCCACCTGCATTAGACCAACCTGTTGCCTTCCCCAGTCTGTCCTGATTCCTCTGTCATCTTCTCTTCCTTCTCTCCATCCTCACAGCTGAATGACATTAATTTTGTGTTAAGTAGGTTTAAAAATACAGCAGTCAAACCACAATAGAAATGAAACTTTAATTTAAATGATCTCCTTGTTGGATAACAGTTACTGACTGGACATTTCATCTAATCTGACTTACCAGATACATCACAACACACACCACTGTAGTGATATTAAATAAGACATTTAAACTCAAGTGTCCCTCTGCCAAAAAGGTTGGTAACATGGGTCACCAACCTTTTTGAGTCTCAGGGCTGACACTGAGGACTAATTTGTCTGATACACACATAAACTTGTACAACTCATCTTTAATTAAAGAATCAATAATAATAAATGTACATATGAGTGTATAAATTGCAGCACTGCATTGGAACATAGCTGGGAACTGCCACCACAACAGTTTAGCTTGTGTTAATGTTTCCTGAGTTTTATTTAGGTCATTCTTACACTTAGTGTGTGGATGTGTGGGACATGTATAAAATATTCATAAAAATATTAAACAAATCACGTCTTTAGGGGAGGCTACATTTATTTAACAGCCAAATATGGGACGATTCCTATTAGGCTAGCTTTAGCTAACCTGAATATTTTACAACCCTCCTGTCCTGCTCATACACTGACAGTACTTACCTAATATCTTTTAACCACATTGAAAGGCTTTTTTTTTCATCCTTCCAACAACTTCCTTTTCCTGTTTTGCGCCCTGGATAGTTTTTCTGCCGCTCCAAAGTCAAGTGCACGAGTGAAAAAAATAAAAATAAATAACGTGCCTGTGTGCGTTCTCTAGGGGTGCGTGTTCACAGCACCTGTGTGTGAAGGGAGAGCAGAGAGATAGGATGAGGGAGGTGAGGGAGCAGGGGGCGGGGCGCCTAAGCAGTGCTGTTTCCCTGTTATTGATCATTTCATGCAGTTAAAGGGATTGTGACATGATTTTGTAAATTTGAATATTTGTCAGAACATATATATCTTATATCATTGAGCTCTGGTCGTTTTTGCATAATAAATTATAAATATATTAAAATTTCATTCCAAGTTATGATAGTCATTTCTCTGGGACACGCCCCTAAAATTCCGTGCATTCCGCAAAACCGTCATTTGACGTACACGTGGGGAGCCGCTGCTCAACGCGCATGTAATTAATAATGGCGGAGCATGTCGACTCAGACGAGTGCAGCATTTCTAGTATTGATCTAAGCAATTTGTCTTCAGTTTTGGAAGGTCAATATAAGTAGTAGAAGTTTTAATCTTGCTCAAATCATTTTATTGTATACTCTATTAATGGAAAACTTATTAACTTTTACGATTCAGCTTTAAAAAAAACGTGCAGGGAGCCTCGTGGCTTTGAGCACGTCCGATTGCGTTTGAGATCTATCATTTTAAGACAGTAAATCATCCAAAACCCTCATTAATAGACTCTCCCCTAATAAAAACAAACAACAGATCGTACCTGATTGCGCCGACATAATTTAAAAATACCTAAATAGCACCCCGTGTTGACTCGGTAGCTATGCTAATGTCTGTTAGCAAGCAGATGTCGGCAGATAGACCTCACGTCTGACATATATCATTTTTAAACAGTAAATCATCCAAAACCCTCATTAAATGACTCTCCTCTATTAAAAACAAACAACAGATCGTACCTGATTGCGCCGACATAATTTAAAAATACCTAAATAGCACCCCGTGTTGACTCGGTAGCTATGCTAATGTCTGTTAGCAAGCAGATGTCGGCTGATAGACCTCACGTCTGACATATATCATTTTTAAACAGTAAATCATCCAAAACCCTCATTAAATGACTCTCCTCTATTAAAAACAAACAACAGATCGTACCTGATTGCGCCGACATAATTTAAAAATACCTAAATAGCACCCCGTGTTGACTCGGTAGCTATGCTAATGTCTGTTAGCAAGCAGATGTCGGCTGATAGACCTCACGTCTGACATATATCATTTTTAAACAGTAAATCATCCAAAACCCTCATTAAATGACTCTCCTCTATTAAAAACAAACAACAGATCGTACCTGATTGCGCCGACATAATTTAAAAATACCTAAATAGCACCCCGTGTTGACTCGGTAGCTATGCTAATGTCTGTTAGCAAGCAGATGTCGGCTGATAGACCTCACGTCTGACATATATCATTTTTAAACAGTAAATCATCCAAAACCCTCATTAAATGACTCTCCTCTATTAAAAACAAACAACAGATCGTACCTGATTGCGCCGACATAATTTAAAAATACCTAAATAGCACCCCGTGTTGACTCGGTAGCTATGCTAATGTCTGTTAGCAAGCAGATGTCGGCTGATAGACCTCACGTCTGACATATATCATTTTTAAACAGTAAATCATCCAAAACCCTCATTAAATGACTCTCCTCTATTAAAAACAAACAACAGATCGTACCTGATTGCGCCGACATAATTTAAAAATACCTAAATAGCACCCCGTGTTGACTCGGTAGCTATGCTAATGTCTGTTAGCAAGCAATGTCGGCAGATAGTCCAGGTCACGTCTGACATATATCTTTTTTAAACAGTAAATCATCCAAAACTCTCATTAATAGACTCTCCCCAAATAAAAACAAACAACAGCTCGTACCTGATAGGCAGTAAGATGGTCGCTGCAGACATAGGACTCTCAGTAGGAACCCATCGGTCACAAGATCTCTGTACTTCCATTCTAGGCAAAGTTTCTCATCTTTTGGGAATTTGTGAAGGCTCACTTGTTCACTGCTGATATTAGAACACCCAAATGCGCGACAACGTGACAGCATTTTTCAAGTTACACCAAAAAAAAAAAGAGTCGATCTTTCACCAAACAAAGGGGCAAGCCAGGCTCCGCCTTATGCCCAGTGCCCACGTGTACGTCACATGAAGATTTGCATAAATTCACGGGGCGTGTCCCAGATAATTCATGGTAAAAAATTACCATAAATTGGAATGAAATTTTAATATATTTATAATTTATTATGCAAAAACGACCAGAGCTCAATGATATAAGATATATATGTTCTGACAAATATTCAAATTTACAAAATCATGTCACAATCCCTTTAAAGAAGATGCCTGCTAGAAAAACATTTTTTCTAGAGACGGTTTTGGCGCCCCCTGTAGGGCAGCGCCCGTATGCCTTGCATAACCTGCATAGTGGCGATTTGCGACCCTGATTCACACATTAAAAAAAGACATTAACCTAATAATTGGTTGTTAGGCTGCTTGTTAATCACAGAGGGCTGAGTGATGCAATAACAGCATTGTATGTGTGTGATGTAGTATCCTGTTGGTTTTGAACTGTCAACATCTGTTTACTGTGATTGTAGTTTTCTTTATTTTCTTTTTGATAAATTCAAATTCCTATTGTCAATTACCATGTGACGTGTGCTGCTGACCACATGACCAGGTCACCCTTGTAAAAGAGATCTCGATCTCAGGCCCTGTTTACACGGACACTGTGGGGGGGAAACGGAGGTTTTGGGTATGTTAATTAGATGAAAAGTTTTACGTTGACATGGATCCGCTCGAATTTACCCCCTCCCTCATGCCCTCCCCCCCTTTCACCCACTGCACATGCGTGCTGCTGAACCTTCACCCACTGCGTATGCGTGCTGCCTCACTCTGCTGGCAGTCTGCTACGTTCCTCAGGACTAAACGTTGAGCTAACAACAACTTAACAACAAGTTAAAGCTGAATTTTGGATAAGAGTCGACAGATTTGACACCAAGTGGGACCTCTTCATCTAACAAGTTGCACACCAGACGCTGAATGGACTGTGGACCAGAACCGAGTCGATGAGGATGATATCGGACTTTAGTCCGTGATAAACATGACTTACAGCAGGTAAACAACGTTCTTAATATAATGTTTGCTTGTGTTTACTTTGATCACACAACAACTGAGTTTTTATTTATTTATTTATTTCTGCCAGGTGGAGAAGCTGTCGTTCCAACAGGCGGACCGGTTCTGATGGGGTCCAGATGAAAACACAGAAAGAGTCCAGTTCATTAATGTATTTATAGTTCGGTTAACGTGTTTTAATAGTGTTCAGTTTAATTCTCAGTGTTTGTGTGACATACAGTTTGTGGTGTTGAATAAATACATAAATAAAAATAAACCTGGTGTCTTCATTTTCAACATGCAGCACGTTACGCATTGTTTAAAAAACGTAACGAGTCCAGATAGATACTGTGGCTCAGATAAATTTATATATCTCCCACGCTAACATAAATACTGTTTATTATTGTTAAACTGCAGCGTGACACGTGAAATGTCCGCTTGCCCTGACTGTCCGCGCGTGCGTGCTGCGCGCATGTGGTTGACACAAAAGATCAGCGGGAGATGTTTACGTTATCAACAGAGGGTCAGCGAAAAACCTCCACCCTGAAGGGTGAGTTCAAAAACCATCGTATTTAAAGAGGGGGGGCAGTGGACTCGTGTCGACGATAAGCAAAGACGCAGAGAGAAAGGAGCTGTTCCACTCAAAATACGCACCGTGTAAACAGGGCCTCAATGGGCTCTACCTGGTAAAATAAAGGTGATTGATTGATTGATTGATTGATGATTCTCTCTTGATCAAGAGTATGTAAGAATGTCAAGAGCCACTCAGCCCCTGGTGAATAGCAAGCAGCCATCAGTGACCTATGCTTTGACGATCAAGGCTGATGTCCTCTGTTTACATGTGAATAGCTACAGTAGTTTCTGGAAGTCAGCAGTAACTGGTTAAACCTTCACTGAGTTTTTGCAGCTCCATCCATCCATTTTCTTCCGCTTATCCGGGGTCGGGTCGCGGGGGTAGCAGCCTAAGTAGGGAGGCCCAGACTTCCCTCTCCCCAGCCACTTGGAGCAGCTCCTCTGGGGGAATCCCAAGGCGTTCCCAGGCCAGCCGAGAAACATAGTCCCTCCAGCGTATCCTGGGTCTTCCTCTGGGTCTCCTCCCGGTGGGACATGCCCGGAACACCTCACCAGGGAGGCGTCCAGGAGGCATCCTAACCAGATGCCCGAGCCACCTCAACTGGCTCCTCTCGATGTGGAGAAGCAGCGGCTCTACTCCGAGTCCCTCCCGGATGACTGAGCTTCTCACCCTATCTCTAAGGGAGAGTCCAGCCACCCTGCGGAGAAAACTCATTTCAGCCGCTTGTATCCGAGATCTTGTTCTTTCGGTCATAACCCAAAGCTCATGACCATAGATGAGGGTGGGAACGTAGATCGATCGGTAAATTGAGAGCTTTGCCTTTTGACTCAGCTCTCTCTTCACCACGACAGACCGGTACAGCGCCCGCTTCACTGCGGACGCTGCACCTATCCGCCTATCGATCTCACGCTCCAGTTTTCCCTCATTCGTGAACAAGATCCCGAGATACTTAAACTCCTCCACTTGGGTAAGGACCTCCTCCCCGACCCGGAGAGGGCACGCTACCCTTTTCCGGCTCAAGACCATGGCCTCGGATTTGGAGGAACTGATCCTCATCCCGGCCGCATCACATTCAGCTGCAAACCGCTCCAGCGAAAGCTGTAGATCACGAGCTGATGAAGCCAATAGGACCACATCATCTGCAAAAAACAGAGAAGCGATTCTAAGGCCACCAAAACGGATCCTCTCAACACCTTGGCTGCGCCTAGAAATTCTGTCCATAAAAGTTATAAACAGAATCGGTGACAAAGGGCAACCTTGGCGGAGTCCAACTCTCACCGGAAACGAGCCTGACTTACTGCCGGCAATGCGGACCAAGCTCTGACACCGGTCGTACAGGGACCTAACAGCCCATATCAATGGGCCTGGTACCCCATACTCCCGGAGTACCCGCCACAGAACCCCCCGAGGGACGCGGTCGAATGCCTTTTCCAAGTCTACAAAGCACATGTAAACTGGTTGGGCAAACTCCCACGCACCCTCCAGGACCCTGTTGAGGGTGTAGAGCTGGTCTAGTGTTCCACGACCAGGACGAAAACCACACTGCTCCTCCTGAATCCGAGGTTCGACTATCCGACGGACCCTCCTCTCCAGAACCCCTGAATAGACCTTACCAGGGAGGCTTAAGAGTGTGATCCCTCTATAGTTGGAACACACCCTACGGTCCCCCTTTTTGAATAGGGGAACCACCACCCCAGTCTGCCAATCCAAGGGAACTGCCCCCGATGTCCACGCGATATTGCAGAGTCGCGTAAGCCAACACAACCCCACAACATCCAGAGCCCTAAGGAACTCAGGACGAATCTCATCCACCCCCGGAGCCTTGCCACCGCGGAGCTTTTTAACCACCTCGGCGACCTCAGCACCAGAGATTGGAGAGCCCGACCCAAAGTCCCCAGGCTCCGCTTCCTCAGTGGAAGACGTGCCAGTAGGATTGAGGAGGTCTTCGAAGTATTCCGCCCACCGACTCACAACATCCCGAGTTGAGGTCAACAGCACGCCATCCCCACCATAAATGGTGTTGGTCGCGTACCGCTTTCCCCCCCTGAGACGCCGGATGGTGGACCAGAATCGCCTCGAAGCCGTACGGAAGTCATTCTCCATGGCCTCTCCGAACTCCTCCCACGCCCGAGTTTTTGCCTCAGCAACCACCCGAGCCGCATGCCGCTTGGACTGCCGGTACCTATCTGCTGCTTCCGGGGTCCCACAGGCCAAAAAGGCCCAATAGGACTCCTTCTTCAGCTTGACAGCATCCCTCACCGCCGGTGTCCACCACCGGGTTCGAGGGTTGCCACCACGACAGGCACCAACAACCTTGCGGCCACAACTCCGATAAGCTGCCTCGACAATAGAGGCGCGAAACATGGCCCACTCGGGCTCAATGTCCCCCGCCTCCCTCGGAACGTGTTCAAAGCTCTCCCGGAGGTGGGAGTTAAAGCTCCGTCTTACGGGAGACTCTGCCAGACGTTCCCAGCAGACCCTCACAATACGTTTGGGTCTGCCAGGTCTGACCGGCATCCTCCCCCACCATCGGAGCCAACTCACCACCAGGTAGTGGTCAGTTGACAGCTCCGCCCCTCTCTTCACCCGAGTGTCCAGGACATGCGGCCGCAGATCAGATGAGACGACAACAAAGTCGATCATTGAACTACGACCTAGGGTGTCCTGGTGCCAAGAGCACATATGGACACCCTTATGCCTGAACATGGTGTTCGTTATGGACAATCCATGACGAGCACAGAAGTCCAACAACAGAACACCACTCGGGTTCAGATCAGGGGGGCCGTTCCTCCCAACCACACCCCTCCAGGTCTCACTGTCATTGCCCACGTGAGCGTTGAAGTCCCCCAGCAGAACAAGGGAGTCCCCAGGAGGCGCACCCTCCAATACCCCCTCCAAGGACTCCAAAAAGGGTGGGTAATCTGCGCTGCCGTTCGGCGCATAGGCACAAACAACAGTCAGAGCCCGTCCCCCCACACGTAGGCGAAGGGAGGCTACCCTCTCGTTCACCGGGGTGAACCCCAACGTACAGGCACCAAGATGGGGGGCAACAAGTATGCCCACTCCTGCTCGGCGCCTCTCACCAGGGGCAACTCCAGAGTGGAAGAGTGTCCAACCCCTCTCAAGGAAACTGGTTCCAGAGCCAGAGCCATGCGTTGAGGTGAGTCCGACTATTTCTAGCCGGAACCTCTCAACCTCACACACTAGCTCAGGCTCCTTCCCCACCAGAGAGGTGACATTCCATGTCCCAATGGCCAGCTTCTGTAGCCGAGGATCAGACCGCCAGGGTCCCCGCCCTCGGCCACCACCCATTCCACAATGCACCCGACCCCTTTGGCCCCTCCCACAGGTGGTGAGCCTATGGGAAGGGGGACCCACGTCTCCTCTTCGGGCTGTGCCCGGCCGAGCTCCATGGGTGAAAGCCCGGCCACCAGGCGCTCGCCAACGTGCCCCTCCTCCGGGCCTGGCTCCAGAGTGGGGCCCCGGTGACCCGCGTCCGGGCGAGGGAACATTGTTTCCATTTATATTATTCATCATAAGGGGTCTTGTGGGCTGCGCTTTGTCTCGTCCCTCACCTAGGACCTGTCTGCCTTGGGTGACCCTACTAGGGGCATAAAGCCCCTGACAGCATAGCTCCTAGGATCATTGGGACACTCAAACCCCTCCACCACGGTAAGGTGGCAGCCCAGGGAGGGCATATCGCACATTCCTACCTCTACTATCTGATTACACAACCACAACGGGACAGCTCCTCAGACGAAATGTTTCAACAAAGAAGAATCTGTTCAGAAGACCTGACTTATGCCTGGTCCCCACTGCCCGACTCGAAACGTGCCTGCCGCCCCCTTTTGGCCGCGTGTCATGGTCCCACTGAGCCACTGATACCGTCTGATGACGTACACTAGGGGTGGCAGAGGGAGGTGGGGTCTAGCTCGTTTTCCGGGTTCAGTTGTTGTGTTAACTGCACCTCAGACGGTCTTTGATGAGATTAAAACGTTTTTTTTTTATGTTTGGGGTGATCTAAACTGGAGAGGACAGCAGCCTGTCAGTAGCAACTGTAAAAATGCCACGTTTCTTACCGGAGTTTGGTTCCAATTCATGGAGGCTCGATCCGGTAAGTTTAAAAAGTAAAAAAAAAAGTCCCGTTGTGGTTGTGTAATCAGATAGTAGAGGTAGGAATGTGCGATATGGCCTAAAATTCATATCACGATATGTATTGTGAAGGGTGGCGATAACGATATATATCGCGATATGTTTTTGGTATAAAAATTGCAATAGAAATGAAAAAAAAAAGCATAGGGTGTCCTTTTGCCATAATTTATTTTGAAAACTGCTACACCACAAAATAATCTCAAATATAATCAATAATCAAAATAATCTAAAATAAAGAAAATGTCACTACTAGGTCCAGAGTTTTTAAATAATTAACAACTCAAGCATTAGGCTTCTTTCTTGCAGTGCAAAACAGTGCAAAATATAAAAATATCTTGTGTAGTTTTAGCCATAAGTTTTAAACTAAAGAATATGTTGTTAACTCTTAACAGTTTCCAATATTGTCACTTAAGAAACGAACAGCAGAGCAGCATTTTACACTGAAAACACTTCACCCTCCAACCCTCTAGAGGGCGTCTCCTTCAGCTTTAAGGAGAGCTGACAAGGCGACCAGAAGAAGAACCAGTTGTGGCTTTGACCAGAGGGTCTCGCAGTAAAATCACACAACACAGCGTTCTATTCACAGATCAGAGGGCAGGTTTCTCTAAAGCTGACCAACGCTTACTTTAACTTTCGACACACACAAAAAAAAACTTTCGACGGAACGCAGCGTTTTGCGCATGCGTCCGAATAAGGCAAAACTACGGCAAGTCGGACGAAGTTAGCATATAGCTTCAATACTTAGCACTCGAAGAAAAGACTTTAACACCACTTATGCACAGTTTTAAACTAAAAAAAAGTATCGATTAACTCTGACAACTCTAATTTAAAGCTGACCAACGCTTACTTTAACTTTCGACAACAAAAAAAACTCGACGGAACGCAGCGTTTTGCGCATGCGTCCGAATATGGCAACACAAGCCGGACGAAGTTAGCTTGTAGCTTAGCACTCGAAGAAATATACTTTTAACATCACTTACGCACAGTTTTCAACACAAAAAAGTATCGATTAACTCTGACAACTTTGATTGTACACTTCAACACCACTTATGCACAGTTTTAAACTAAAAAAAGTAAAGATTAAATCGGACAACTGTGATTTTCTGCGGTTAGCCGGTAGAAGGCAGATCTCTATCGTAGGCTAAATTTATATCGTTTATACCGTGTACCGGTTATACCGCGCATCCCTAAGTAGAGGCTCTCCCCACTGTTTGCTGGGCGCGTCGAGCCTCCAGAGATGGAATTTTATGGCGTTGGCAGCTGACGCCTAGGTTGATTTGGACGCGCGCGTGCGTGGAAAAGGAACTGCCGGCTGCCGCCGCGCCGCTTTGATCACTTGAATCGCGCCGCTTCCCGGTTCGCCGTGACTCCACGCGCTCCTCATAGACTTTGAATGTAAACCGGCCGCTTCAGCCGCCCGACGCCGGGGCAGTGGGGACCAGGCATTAGGCCCTGTTTACACGGCGCATATTTTGAGTGGAACCGCTCCTTTCTCTCTGCGTCTTTGCTTATCGTTGACACGAGTCCACTGGCCCCCCTCTTTGAAGACGATGGTTTTTGAACTCACCTTCCAGAGTGGATCTTTTTCGCTGACCCCCCTGTTAATAACATAAACCGTGTTTCCATCTATTTTCATTTCGAATTTTGAGCTAATATTTGAAATCTCGCAAATATGTAAATACAAATTAATGCGGATCAGAAGTGTTTCCATCTACTGGCTTGAAGCGCTTCTTCCAAGCCACGCACAGCGTCATTACGTCAGACGTCAGCGTCATTACGTCAGACGTCAGCACTGCGCATGTCTACAGTAAACAGGAAGTAGCGGTTGAAAACAGAACCCGGCCACACATCTCGTCAAAATGGAGAGAATATTTCAGGTACGTGTTGCTATCGGGCAAGTTGTATTTATTCTGTCATGCCAACTAGTTTTAGCGATGTTACATGTTGTCCGGAGCGGAAACAGCTGAACGTCACGTGACGTGAATGTTCGCTACGGCAGAACTGAGTCGGCAAATCTGTTTCCATCTGTCGTTTTGCGCATCTGCTCATTTTCGAAGATCCCAAAAACCACCTCAAGCGAGCGTATAAACTTTTTGGCGAATTTGAGGAAGTAAATTCGCATTTTGCCGTTTCCATTAAGCTTTTCTGCTGCGATACTTCAAAATGCGCATCTAGAAACCTTGATGGAAACACGGCTATAAACATCTGACTTATTTTTTTTTTAGATTATTTATTCATTCCAGATTAAAAAAAAACTTTATGCTTTATTTCTTGTTGTTTTGTAAATAGTTTTCTTGTGTTTTTTTAAAATCTGGAATGAATTAAAAAATATATAAAAAAAACGTCCCATGTGGGAATTGAACCCATATGGTTTGGCACGGCGAGCCAACGTTCTTCTCACTGAGCTATCAAGACATGATTGTCTGAAAAGGTCCAGATTTATTTTAAACGAACCGCCCCTCATGAAATTCTGGCTACGCCTCTGATATATATATCAGTATATATACATATACAGTA
>JBBPBX010044661.1:0-18997 GCA_038048925.1 Garcialebias charrua
AAGCATTCAGCAAAAATATGAAAATATACTAAAAATACTACTAAAATACTAAAACATACTAAAAATACTACTAAAATACTAAAAACATACTAAAATACTACTAAAATACCAAAAACATACTAAAAATGCTTACAAACATACTAATAATACTACTAAAATACTAAAAATACTACTTAAAAACATACTAAAATACTACTAAAATAATAAAAACATACTAAAAATACTACTAAAATACTACAAACATACTAAAATACTAAAAACATTCTAAAATACTACTAATATACTACAAACATACTAAAATACTAAAAACAAGGCACCAAAGTTGACAAAGAAATACATCTACTGTACAATGTAATTCGGTTAGCAGCGAGTTCTTTCAACATCAAGGTTCTGTTCTGTTAGTGGCGTGGTGGTCTTGTTAGCAGATTAGCAGGTCTTGTTAGCAGCTGCCCTCACAGACCGCAGTCCAGAACTGGGTCCAGCAGACAGAGAACATCCTAGGTTTCCACCATGGAACTGAACAGGTCCGTACTGCATGTATGTGCAGGCAGATGGAGGACCTTGTTAGCAGCATTAGCAGGTCTTTAACAGGTCTTGTCAGCAGCTTGATGATAATAACAATCTCAGCAGCTGACCGCACAGACCACAGTCCAGAACCGGGTCCGGCAGACAGAGAACATTCAAGGTTTCCCCACGGAACCGAACAGATCCATAGAGTTCAGTCCATGCAGGCAGATGGAGGATCTTGATAGCAGTGTGGTAGACTACTAAAACAGTGTTTAAAAGCTTTTACATGTAAAAATCATTTAATGTGCAGGGGAAAAATACTAGCTTTAAAATCGTCAGAAAATTTATGTTTTTGGCCATGTCAACAAGTCTAATAAAAATAATGGACAATACATTGCACTAAAACCATAGATATACGGTAGGATCTGTGTTCGGATATTCCCGTAAATGGACTGCAATGATCCTTTAAAAATCCCAAAATCCAGATACTTATCTTCGGCAGATCCAAAAAAAATGTGGCTGTTATTCGTCAAGGGCCTGCCAAAGATAAGTATCCGGATTTATTACACGGCAGGAAGATAAAATTGACACTCATGCTGGCACTGAATCCTGGCCCAGAAGCTAACAAGGGAATGAGAGATGGCTGAATGGGTAGTTCCCAAACCCCATTATACAGCATTCTAGTTAAAGAAAACACAGAAGAAGTATGTACGGTAGTTACAACCACTTATTCATCCAAAGTACAGTAGTTAGTTAAGGAAAAGTTGGTTTTGTAAATTTGACACAAGGAGTCTGACAGTGTCTAATGGTGCAGGATGTTGTCCCTACGCTGGACAGACAACTGGCAGCTTGCAGACCCCTGATCATGGCTATAAGACCAGATATTTATTTGTACATGTAGCAGCTTTCTAGACCATCATCTAACTATCTGGGGACACTTCAAGGTCTTCCCAAACTTCAAGTCCCGGGTCTACCCCGAGGCCTCGTCCTCTCAAGTGTCTGATCACTTTGGTGTTCCTGCATCATTCAGTTTACTTCATCCAGACTAAAACAGATAAGTTTGCTTATATCCTTCAATATATGGTGGCCCGTACAAGAGACACTAAAGACAAATTACACTGAGCTCAAAAAGACTGAGAATTAAAGTGCTTCAAAGGTTCATCGTTTTTAAATTCCTGCACACCTTTAAGCCAAGCAACATTTTAATGAACCCGCGGCTCGATACTGACACCTCGTAGCAAGTCACTGCATATGAAATTATGTATTCTGTTTTTAATCTCAAACTAGAGTGGATGAAGATCTATTGTACCCTGCTGAATGCAGGGAGAGTATTAAGGACTGTAATCACATTAATTGGATTGTCTGCTCTGTTCAGAGTGAGCAGGAGAGACTCGAAGCTGCCAACTACAGAAGATACAGGAGTGAAAGACTTCGGGCACTTTTGTCCAAGACAAAGATAAAGCGCTCTAATTAAAACCAGTAACAACAATTGCAACAGGAGGAAGAATCTAAAAGAAATCCCGCTTTCATTTTAGATAGATTAGATAGAAACGTAAATCGATAGGTGTATACATTTGTCTCCTCCTGGACTTTGTTCACAACAGGGAGTTCTGCTTTTTTCCGCTTGAAACGTGGTTGAATTAGATCACCATGCCTTTGTCTGAGCTTTCACTGCAGCTGCTATAGCTGGCAGTCACACTTCATCTGTCAAAGCCATGCCAGCCACTCGCTTCAGATTTATAATGGAAGCGTGAGCGATGATTGAACTAAAGTGCAGCAGTATTTCCTTGGAATTCAACATCAAATGGCTGTAAAAGTGAAATATCATGCAGTACATCGACATCTTGTCAAACCCTATCGTGGTTTGCCAGCAAACCTGAATCCATGAGATGTCTAGCTGTACAATTATGAAAATAGACATGAATTGCTTTTGGGAACGGAACCATTCTTTTCCCACCGGCTTCTTTTTTTTGTGTTTTGTTTCCTCAGACGCCCATTTCCTCGCATGTCTTACTAAATTATGATGCATTTACGTCCTGTAGAACAAAGATATCGCGCTCCTGCCCTCACGTTTCTCTCTAACTGCTTGCCTGAGTCACTTTGCCCGCCACATTTGTTTCTTTCTGCCTCAGCGTCTTGCTCACACACACATAGTTGCTCTCTGCTAGCGTGAGTTAATGAAATTGCAAATGCCAGGACACGATTTAGCCTAGAATCAATCAGTGCAGATGTGATGAGCTTGACTTGATTACATATAAAATTCTGATTTAATGCTTGGCTGGGGTCTTGTGGTTATTCTGGTCATCACTGACAGGAGGACGAACAGGCATGCTGGGGTCATTCACATGACTTATGGGGTTATTTGTTAGCTTGACAAGCAATTGGCTTTAAGGTTTAATTGCTATTAACATTTTCATTATGGTGGGTCTAAAGGCTTTTAAAACTGTTATATTTGCTTAAAAAACATGTCAGGCCTGAGGGAAAGGTGGGGCAGATGTCTGAGAAAGCAAACCTGTGATCGGAAGATCGCAAATTCAACCCCCCGGACTTGCATCGAAATGTGGGTAGGAAAGGTGAAGCCCCCACACCTGCATCCACCTTCATTTGCCCCACTTTGGGCCCTTGAGCAAAGCCTTTAACCCCCACCATCTGCTCCCCTGGGCACCCTAGAGGGCAGCTCCCTGCTCCACACAGATGGCTGTGGTAGCTCAGTGGTCTATGATTGCATCATGAAGGGCTTCTGGAGTAAAACAATTGCCAAGTCATTGTGTGAGTTACAGTAGTTCACTGTGGAGAACCGTGAAGAGGGAGCAGCCTAAAGAAGAAAGAATAAGCTTACAATCACATCAGATAGTAAAAATGTTATTGTCTGAACAGCATCAGGTATATTAATAGTTTTTCTGTTTGTTGAACGGCTATTTAAGACTCAAAAACCAAACTGAATGGCAATAAGTGGTTCTGTTTTATGTTATACAGTACCTGTATTAAAACCTCCCTGTGGGATTATAATAATTTCTGAAAAATATTCAGAGCTGTTCAGGTGTTTAAAAAAACTGGAAAGACAAAAAACAATTTCTATTCCGTATGCAGGGTTACCTAAAGCAGTGTTTTTCAACCTTTTTTGAGCCAAGGCATAGTGTTTTCATTGAAAAAAATCCCGAGGCACACCACCAACCAAAATTGTAAACATAGATACACTGTATCCGCCTATATTAAATAAATAGTCATTCTTATCAAAGTGTCTTGAATAGGAATGAAATAAACACAATTTTTTATCATATTTTATATTTCTTATTTCAAATTGCACTTAACATGTCTTCAAAAATACACCCGAACAGTACCACAACAATGTGGTCTTAAATTTAAAGAGGTTGTAGAAAGGGGGGGGGGGGCTTTTTTGATAATTTCCAAGGCACACCTGACGATCACTCGCGGCACACNGGGCGGCCGTGGCGTAGTGGTAATGGCAGTCGTCCCCCGATCGGAAGGTTGGCGGTTCGAATCCCGGTTCCCCACACCATGTGTCGTTGTGTCCTTGGGCAAGACACTTAACCCCGAGTTGCTCCCGGTAGGACTGGAAAGCACCTTGCATGGTAGTCTGCCGCTACCGGTGTATGAATGTGTGTAGCATTCAATGTGTGTAGCGCTTTGAGATTTTCACTAATGAAAAGCGCGTTATAAATTGAATTCATTATTATTATTATTATTCTAATTTCCAAGGTACACCTGACGATCACTCACGGTACACTAGTGTGCCTAGGCACAATGGTTGAAAAACACTGACCTAAAGTATAAAGGCATTGCCAAAGTTAAAACACTTACAACTGGTTTCTGTTCCCAAAAAGATTGAGCTGCTACAATTAAGCAGGACGTTGAATGGTAACCTTTCATAATGCAGCATAAATGTGAGGAATACCCATTGCTAAACTATCCACAATATTCTTGAGGGTGTCACTGTAGAAGCGAATGTGCATTGTACTTCCTGTCCGACACCGGAAGTGCCTGTATTCCATAGGCGGAGTATGGATCGCGGGTGTTTTTGAAAGTTATTTTCATTCATTTTATCGGAGCAAACACAGCTTTTGTTTAAACGGAACGTTTACTGAAATGTCCTACCGGGGTTCAGGTACCTGCTGTGCTGTTCGCGGCTGCACCAACAACCGGACCAAGCTAAATCTTTGGCTAAAACAACAGTGTTTTCAACACGGACCCAAAACAAAGAAAGAGTGTTCCTGCATCCTTCTCTATGGCTGTGTCTGCGCGATCAGGTAACATCTGTAATTTCTTTTTATTCAGGGAGGGTTTATTAATGAGAGTTTTGGATGATTTACTGTCTTAAAATGATATATGTCAGGCGCGACCGGTATTTTTAGCCGAGATAGCTGCTAATAAACCTTAGCCGAGAGGCCGGAGCAAACGCGTTCGCTATTTATGTATTTTTAAATTATGTCTGCGCGATCAGGTAACATCTTTTTATTCGGGGAGGGTTTATTAATGAGAGTTTTGGAAGATTTACTGTCTTAAAACGATAGATCTCAGACGCGACAGGTACTTTTAGCCGAGATAGCTGCTAATAAACCTTAGCCGAGAGGCCGGAGCAAACGCGTTCGCTATTTATGTATTTTTAAATTATGTCAGCGCGATCAGGTCACATCTGTTATTTCTTTTTATTTGTCCCTCCTCTTTTAACAAAACGAGTGGTGTTCCCACATTTTTAATGAACTAAAACAACAAAGTTTGGACTGTCTTCAACTGTATTACTCGCATGTAAACAAACGGTGTTTCCGGTCAACCGGAAGTCGTGTGCACATTTCGCGCAAAGCGTCATGGGGCGTAGGAATAATGTGGATAGGACTTTTAATTTCAGACTAGACAATGTAGACATTTTTCAAAAATATTTTTTCTCTTTGTTAGAAAGAATATTTGTGTCCAAAATGTTTAATGAGAGCATTAAAATGTCATTTCAAAGTCAAAATCTTTAACTTAAAACTTGGACCCACTCACTTGTATGACAGCTTTCAATCCTGTGTATGTCGCAGTTTTGACAATAAAGTTGACTTTGACTTTTGAGCTCCATTCTAAACGAATAAACGTCAGTTTCCTCTGTGTCTTACCTTTAAATGATTCAAATGTTCAAGCATATTCTATTTTAAGAACGAAATAGAAAACACTTGTAAGAAAATCCAACATAACTGAACCGAGAAGTATGATATTGGCCATCTTCACCTCCAGATGCAGGAACAGGGCCATCTGCATCATGAAGGACCCCACAAACCCAGCACAACACTTTTTGCCCCACTCCCCTCAGGAAGGACATTAAGGAGCATTAATTGTAGAACCACTAGACTGAGGAACAGCTTCTACCCTGAGGCTGTTAGACTCATGAATATCTAACCAGGATGATCACTGTGAAGAATCACATCATGTTGCTGCTGATCTGTTTCATGTTGCTGTGTTCATTCGTGCTCATCTGCTCACACAGACTCATGTTTGTGCTGCTGTTCGAAGTAATGTTTTTATGCTACTAGTGCTTAGTGTATAACTAGCTGATGTTTTTCTTAGTTCATATCTTAGATCTTATTACCGGTACTGTTTTTCTTTTACATTTTATTATTGGATGCAACTGGGACCCTGTGTACATACTCTTATACTACCACATGTACAGTATCACATGTGATGCGAACGACGATAAAGAAACTCTGACTCTGAAATGTCCTGGAAATAGATTATTTAGGAGAAAATAATGGGAAAAATTAAACATGGCAGAAAAAACTCTAGCCCAGCACACCTTATATTACAGGTAAATAAAATATTGCATTTCTGTTAAAGTCAACATTAAACGGAGGAGAAGAAAAGTTCTCACTGTAGATATCAGGACTTGAACCATAAAAAAATCAACTTGATTTAAAAATAAAAACAGAAAAGCAGATTTGATGATAGTAGGGAAAAAAAACAATAAAAACAAAGAGAAAATGTCTGATGTTGCACAATTATTTGTTGTTAAAGCAAATGCTGATAAAGTAAAAAAGTGTAGAGTATAGTGGAATTTTTAGTAATGGGCAAGTTAAATTTTGTCTGGTTGCATTTCCTAGAAAATGGACCATTCATTATTTTAAAAAAAGTGTTCTGCAACTGGCTTATGATTGTTTTTATTATATATATTTTTTAAACAGAGTCACTGCTTGGGGGCCACAATAAATGTAAAAAGCTTTTGCAGCAATTTGAGGAAAAGAAAAACATGAAATATGTGGTTACCTGTTCAATTAAAAAAGTTTTTTTTTTCCTTTGTTGCTTTTACTATTAGGGCACACTTAGCAACAACTGATGGCAATTTAAAAAAAATATATACAGTATTCTTTTATCCATCCATCCATCTTTTTTTAACCTTCTTCTCCTTTCCAGGTTGCAGGGAGTTGCTATCTCCAGCAGTCACTGTGAGATGCGAGGGACACAGGTTGCAAGTCCATCACAGGGAGACATAGAGACAAATAAGACAAATGATTCACACGTTCACTCACTTAATGAGCGTTTAATTACAAATTAACCTAACTGGTACCTGCATTTTTTATTTTATTTTTTATCTGTGGGAGGAAACCAGATTACCTGGAGCAAAGCATTCATGGGAAGAACATGCAAACTTGACATGGAAAGGCCCCAGGCCAGAAGACGCTCCTGCGGCTTTCTCGATGAAAGGCGACAGCTCTGGACCACCCCCAGCCATATTTTCATCTCTTTAAATTCAAACTTGACTTAAAAAAAAACCACTAACAGGAATACTTTAAACTATATCTGAATGACAATCATTCTGTTTTAAAATAATGACAAATGTAAGATCTTTACAAGAAAAAAATCATTCTCTGTAAATATATGTAGTGAAATAAAATGATTCCATGAGAGTGAACGTTTGGTCTATTTAGGGTAAAAATACACATTTTAATGCTAGAATCAATTAAAGCAAAAGCTTTTAGAAGTACTCCCCTCTGTTTTAAAGCTTATACTTGCATTGCTAAACAGAAGACCATATTTGTTTCTTCTCCATTTGCCAAAAATGATAGCAAAAATACAAAATGACATACAAGTTTACAGTATCAGCAGTCATTTTTCCTCCCCTTCCTTCCACAAAATGTGGCTGAATGTGAAACAAACTTCAAATGTGCTTAGAAAGATTATGACTATGTGGTCATAAAGGGATATGGGGCTCATGTTTCAAATAAATCTGCCTCTATGGAGACTTTTTGACTTGTACTTATCTATTCCACAGTGGAAGCTCACAATTACCACTTGAAAAATGCAGCGTAAGGCATCACTCGCTTTCCTTATCAAAGCCAGTGCAGCTGTGCAGACATATAAAGGGCAAAAATGATGAAGCAAGTGTCCTATCACACACTCTCGATTGGCCAGATGAAGTGCTTGCTGAATTTTTGACCTATGTGCTGTACAGTATCCAGGCAAGACATTTGCTGATAGAAATTTACAACATCAACTCTGTTAGTTTTACGTAGCAGCCTGTAAAAATACTGCAAAGCAGAAATGACAAATCTTAGTCTGACACAGTAATACACAGAAAGGCCCATGTTCACTTTTACAGTACATGTACTGTACTGTTATCACATGCAAAACATTTTGAATCTCTTAACCATGAAGAACAAACTTGTCACAGAACTGACTTTGTGGAAAACTTGAGTTGCTATTAAACTTTAATCTAAAGTCTCTTTTCCCCAAATGTGCACAGCTTAGATTTAATTCGGATTTATCCGTAGTAAGACCTGCTGAGCTGAGCCTTTGTAAACTATTTCGTAAGTACTGTATATGTGGGTTTCTATTTAGTGGTGTAGGTCAATACATCAAAACCTCTGCCTTGTCTGAATTTAAAAGTAGAGAAGTATTATTTTTTTGTCTTTAGGACATGCTTGTAACCTAAGTAACTGGTCAAATACTACATTTGGTTTCTTGGACAGATATACTGTAGTTGAATATCATCATCATAGAAATCAACATCGACCCATCCTGTTAATTAATTTTACTTAATGGAAGCATATACGGTACATACAGTGCAATTTAAAAAAATATTGGTCCAAGTATAAAGACTTGTGGAACTCCATTAATATTATGCTGAAAATAAAAACAAATTTTATCTATGTTTTGCCTGTGGAATTTTAGTTTGCAGATTCTGAATTTGCAAAGATGGAACTAGAAAGCCTTTGAAAAATCTGACGGGAAGGGCCTTTGCATTATTTAATACCAACCATTAAGAAAATATATACATGTAGTCCCTAACTTACGAAGACATCGACTTACGAAGTTCCGACTTTACGAAGTTATCATAATTAATAAAAATATGAAATTAACTTTTTTTATTATTTGTGTGTGTTTAAATGTTATTGATTTCATGTGTTTAGCACTTTGTTGCAGCTGTGGTTGTTTTAAATGGCTTTATAAATAAAGTATTATTATTATTTTGAAGCCGATTACGCAGTTTCCGGCAGTGTTCGGCGGTGTTCGGCTGTTTAGCCAGTTAGCTCCGGCCTCAAGAGCCGGGTTCGGACGGACAGTGTCCGTTTAGAGGTTCCTGTGCTCGGATACATGAAAAGGAGCTGAACGGCGGTTTTGTGGAGTGACGGATGGATGAAGGAAAACGACGCTGTGAAGCAGCAGACAGCGAGCTGGGCCGGAGAAGCAACAGATAACATGCTAACAAGCCTAGCTGTAGGATGGATGCTATCGCTCTCACCGGGGACAGACACGGAGCCGACAGGCGGCGGAGCTCGCCTCGATGTCTGCCTGGCAGCCTCAGATGTTGGATGGACACCGAGCTAACATGCTAAAACGCGGAGAAACAGCTGCAGCAGCCTTTTTGGAGGGTCTAACATGCTAACGCAGCGCGGCCTAACATGCTAACGCAGAGGAGCTAACGCGGCGTAGCTTGTTGGACGAACACCGAGGAGAAACGGCTTCCAGTAAGTTATTAACTCTTTTTCTGGCTCCAAATGTATGGAGTTAACAAGCTAACAGTTCTTCCTGTAAACAGTTTGGACCGCGTGGAGCAGCACAAAGTTGCGGAGCTTGGACGTGCAACGAGCTAACATGCAAACAGACGAGACAAGCTTGACCAGCTCGAAGTAAGAAATTTTATTTTTATTTTTTAGCCCTGGACTGTATGTTTTTAGATAATTATGTAGCTGTGTTAGGATAGGAGAAGTGCTTGGTAACTTGGTACCGGTAACTATTCATTACCGTACATGTACGTGTATCAGTGGCGGCTCGTGTGGTCCCCGACTTACGAATTTTCGACTTAAGAATGGTGCGTGGGAATGGAACTCGTTCGTAAGTCGGGGACCACAGTAGTAGGACCTGCAACGATTCTGTACGCCTGAAAAGCTGGTGCCATCTCTTTATCAGACTAGTCGCCAAAAGGTAAAGAGCTGTTTACAAACGTACCTGGAATTTAGCAGAAGTCGGATGGAAAGTGTCATTTCTGGTAACATGGTCAAGACAAATAATTTCCTCTTAACCTCTCCCTATTCCTCTTAAATCTCTCCTTATTTCTGTCTGGTAACTATATTTAAGCTAAAGAGCCACAGACTAAGTATATTGACAACCTGTATTTATGTCTGTTGTGTTGCAATTTAAATGTGCTGACGTGTTAAAGTGCAAGAAAGTGAAAATCAGTCAATGAAGTGTAATGGTGTTAATTTTAGTTGATTTATTTTAAATAAATGGTAGTGTCTCCTGGCATACCAAACTAAAATCAACGTCCCTGTCACTTAATGGCTTTATTTATCCATCATAAAGATCACAGAAATATTGGGTAAACTGAAAAAGAAAAGAATCCGTGAAATTACTATTCAATCTGAATAAGTAATTAATTAAGGATAAAGAGGTCAGCTTAATACTGCCCCCCCCCCCTAAAATCCTTTACAGACTCGACTCAGAAGTGAAGGATTCTTTTTAAACCATGAAATGTCAATGTTGTGTGACACATCTCTCTGCTGTACATGACACCCAGATCTCAGTTGTTGAAGCTTATTGCCTGCATGGTGAGAAGCACAAATCCCTCTATGCAACAGCAATCTTCACAACATGGCAGAAACTGTGTCAACTGTTTCAAAACTGTAATAAAAAAACATATGACTGCAATTTTTTTGCTTGTATTTTACTTTCTTGGTTAATGTGTAGCTCCTCTTCTACCGGCTCCATAATGAAGTTGCATCCAGATCTTTTACAACCCCCCAGCTTATTTGGAAACATTGGTTCAATTCCAAGGTTCTTCAGAAGCTTTTCTGCCTGTGAAATTTTTATGTGTTGAACCAGCACTCATCATTTTAAATAATTGATTGATGATTAGACTTGTGATTTGCTTACTAAAAAGTCTAGCCTTTAGAGGAAACACTTAACTTCTTTCTTTCCATATTTTTTCCACATTTCCATATTCCAGGTCTCTTGTAAATGAGTCCTCGAGGCTCAATGGGATTAACCTGCCTAAATAAAGGTTGAATATGACTGCTCTAATTATCTTCAGATTTTATGTTGGGGATTTGTAGACATCTGTTTCTGTAGAGTTTATGTAATACACTTGTGTTTAGATGCTATGGCCTCCAAAGACAAGGGTAAAACTGTACTGGTAGCTTACCAATGGAATGAAAGAAATCAAGTCCACAGAGAGGCAGAGACAATTATTTATGAGATGCCAGGAGGGCTTATGAAATAAATGTGAAAATTAAAATAGGCATATAATAAAATTAGTGTAAACAATAATAAATAAAATATCACTAAATGTCCATAGCCCTGTGATGGACTTGCGACCCATCCAGGGTGCACCCGCCCCTCGCACTGTGATTGCTGGATATGGGCACCGGCAACCCCCGTGACCCAAAATGGAAGAAACGGGTAAAGATAATGGATGGATGGATAAATGTCCATATTCTAGTTCAGACTTGTTGAGGGTTTCAATTAACTAAAGGTGTATCTGTGATAGTTGCAATGATTCACACATTTAGAGGATTATTTTGGAATAAATATGCCAAATAAAAACCAGCAAATTGTGGTTTTGTTTTGTTTTTCTAAAATTTCTAGTATTTCATTTGAACTCTGATGAGTCCTAATTAAGATGATAAACTGGCAGTTTTTGTTGGGAGAAACAAAAAAAGAGGGACTTCTTAAATGTTAGGTTTACCTGATTTTTATACGTGGGAAGACAAAACGACGACTTGTGTTGAACCTTGAGCCAATAAAGCAGAAACTAATCCAACTTAATTTTACACTCTGTCAGGCACATTTTGGACTTGACAGCACTAACGTCAGCCAGAACAGACAGAAACCTTGCCAGCTTTTGTGTCAGGGTGTAATTACCGGTAGACTTTTAGTATAATAACTTTTAAATTGTTTATTTAAAACAGGATTGAGAAGGCTTCTTATGAAAATGCACAACAGAAGATACAATGGATGAACTGCATTGTGTGCACAAGAACAGCAGTGTTGCTGTTTAGTGCTGACACTCCTTTTACTTGGCAGCAAGATGGATTAGTGGTTAACTCTGTTGCCTCACAGGAAGAAAGTCCTGGATTCAATCTCTGCATTGTACCTGGAGTTATCTGTGTGGAGTTTGCATGATATCTTTGTGTTTGCATGGGTTCTCCAGGGTACCGGTACTCCAGTTGTCCTCCCACAGTTCAAAAACACGTACCGTATGTTTAGGTTGCCTTCAGGCCCAAGCCTCCATTGCAAAGGTCTACAAAGGGGTTTGCATTAAGATCTGTGATCTTAATTGTAAAATAACGGTAAAAAAAACAACAACATTTACCGGTAATACTAAATACATTCTTCATAGCATGAAGCAAAGAACATTTAACTCACTTGGACCAAAATCCTTGCAAAAAATGTGAAACATCATCAGAAATATGTGTTTATAACATAAGAGGATGTATTTATATAATTCTTAGAGCCCAAAGATCAAAGCAGCTTTTCACATTATTACTCCTTGTGCTATTCATGTAGTTTTACTGATGACAAAGGGTTAGATTAGATAACCCTCCATCCATCCGTCTTCCGCTTGTTCCAAGTCGGATCGCGGGCGTAGCAGCTTGAGCAGGGAGGCCCAGACATCTATTTCCGCAGCCACCTCGTCCAGCTCATCTGGGAGGACCTCAAGGCGTTCCCAGGACAACAGAGAAATGGTCTCTCCAGAATGATGTGGATCTTCCACAGGGTCTCCTTCCAATCAGACATGCACGAAGCACCTTCCTAGGAAGGAGCACCAGATGTCCAGATCACCTCAAGTGGCTCCTCTTGATGTGGTGGAGTAGCGGTTCTACTCCGAGTCTCTCCCAGATAACTGAACTTACCCTACCTCTAAGGGAGAGTCCAGCTACCCTGCGAAGAAAACTCGTTTAAACGGACAGTATCCATGATCTCATTCTTTTGGTCACTACCCAGAGTTCGTAGCCAAACGTGAGGGTAAGAACATAAACCGACCGGTAAACTGAGAACTTAGCCTTAAAGCTCTGCTCCCTCTTTGCACCAGACTGGCACAGAGTCTGCAATACTGCAGACACTGCATCGATCCATTCTTCCCTCAATCATGAACAAAACACCAAGATACTTGAACTCTTCCAATTGTGACCGGCCCTCACCATTGACCCGAAAAGAGCAATCCACCCTTCTCTGACTGAAGATCATGGCCTCAGATTTGGAGGCGCTGATCCTCAACCCAGCCCCTTCACACTTGACTGCGAACCACTTGAGTGAGAGCTGAAGATTATGACACAATGACACCAACAGGACCATATCATCTGCATGGAAATTTCAGAGATGGAATCCTGAGGCCACCAAACCAGACTCCCTCCAGCCCCAGGCTGCATCGAGAAAATCTGTCAGTGAAAGTTATGAACATAATTGGTGACAACAAGCAGCCCTGGTGGAGTCCAACTTCCACCTTGAAGGAGTCAGACATACTGCTAGTGCCAACAATGCAAACCAAACTCTTGCACCACTTGTATAGGAACCAAACTGCCCATAGCAACAGGCCCCAATCCCATACTCACAGAGGACGCCTCCCACAGTGTACCCGAGGAACACGGTCAAACACCTCCAAGTCCAAAACACATGTAGACTAGATGGGCAAACTCCCATGACCCCTAGAGGACACTAGTGAGGGTAAAGAGCTCGTGGATTGGTGGTTTCCTTAAGGGTATACAACTGTTCAGTCCCAATCCCTTGAGTTCTTCTCATTGACTGCTTCTGCATTGATAGCTACAGACAGGAGGTGGAACACCTGGAGAGCTGGTGCAAAGACAATAACCTTCACATGAATGTGAAGAAGACAAAGGAGATGATTGTGGACTTCAGAAGGAACAAACACACCCACACCCCACTGAACATAAGTGGATCAGTGGTGGAAGTGGTCTCCAGCTACAAGTACTTGGGTGTACACTTGAATGATAACCTCAGCTGGAGCAACAACACCACCAGCCTGATCAAGAAAGGTCATCAGAGACTCTACTTCCTCAGACGGCTGAGACGAGCTGGTCTGAGCAGCCCAGTCCTCACCTCCTTCTACAGGTGTGCAGTGGAGAGCATCCTGTGCTCCAGCATCAATGTGTGGCATGGAGGCTGCACAGTTGCAGAGAGGAAAGCTCTACAGAGAGTGGTGAAGGCTGCACAGAAGTCTGTTGGAGTCAGTCTCCCCACCATCACAGACATTTACACCTCCAGATGCAGGAAAAGAGCCACCTGCATCATGAAAGACCTCACTCACCCAGCACACTCACTCTTTGCCCCACTCCCCTCAGGACGGAGGTTGAGGAGCATCAAATGTAGAACCACTAGACTGAGGAACAGCTTCTACCCTGAGGCTGTTAGACTCATGAATAAATAATCAATACGAATAAACACTGCAAAATATCACATCATGCTGATCTGTTTTCTTGTTGCTGTGTTCATCTGTGACCATCTGCTCATACAGACTCGTGTTCGTGCTGCTGTTTATGTTTTTCTACTACATTAGGGCTTAGTGTATTACTAGTTGATGTTTTCTTAGTTAATCCTAGATGTTATTACTGTTTTTCTCTTGCATTTGTTGTTGGATGTAACTGGGACCCTGTGTACATAATCTCGTTTTCATCACATGTACCACATGCGGTGCAAATGACAATAAAGCTGACTCTGATTGTGCGTGTGGAAATTCTCTTACTTTCACGATTAAACATCCTGTTGTTTTTCTTCTATTTGATTTCATCAAATGTTTGAGTGATCGCCAATCACAATCATTCAGGATTTTTTTCAAGCCACATTTCTTCCTCAAAGACGATGGGTCCCCACTATCCTTCCAGTTTTTGATAATGTGTTGGACAGTTCATAACACTACAGTATTTTAGTACCGTAGTTTCTGCAATCACCTTAGATGTTTTCTCTGCTTTGACCCTTCTCAAACAGCCGGACATCGTTTCCACGACCACACGACGTATCTTTCAACCTGATTGTTTAAGGAATGAGAAGCAAGTCATTGACCAGTTGGGGTTAAATAACTTGTTGCCAGCTGAAAGATGCAGTAATTATCCAATAGGAGGCTCGTACCTATTTGCTTAGTTAAATCCAGGTGGTGACCTTTTTTTTGAGCAGGCAGTGTACCTGGACCAATTTGATTGCTTCAAACGAGTTGGTGAGATGTCAGGTGGTGTCTTGTGTATTCAAATTAAANTGACAGGTCCCTGTTATCAATGTGTGAAGTGTGGTTTTTGTCAATTTACATACAGTAGGGTGTGTGTGTGTTTTCTGTAATCTCTGCTTTCACACACAGAACTTTGAATGGGTCACAGCCACGTGTTATCCCAAGTATGTGTGTGTGTTAGCTTCCAATTTACCTAGTTTGGTGTGCACCAGTGGCCCCGCTTTGCTTATAACTTCTCTCTCCCTCTCACAGTCTCCAATTGAGAAAGCTTATCGGATGATGAGCGAAACGTCTTGTTTGTTACAAATAAAGTCCAGTTGTTCTGTATTGAATGCCTTTTTTGATTATATACAGGTAACAACATTGGCTGCCCTAACAGCAACTGTATTCTGCGATTTTGATTAATACAAATTCGCAGAATTTCATGATTTCTGGCATCATGATTTCTGGCAAACCAATCAACAAATTTGTTGATCGGTTTGCCAGAAATCATCAAATTATGTTAGTATTCTGCATCTGTCTGTTAGCAAAATATCTTATGAACAACTGAACAGATTTTGATTAAACTTTCAAGAAATAATCACTGAATGGCTCTCTACGACTGGTTGACTTTTAAAGTACATCCAATTCAATCAATGGTGTTGGTCTGTTAGCAAAATATCTCATGACCCTCTGGACAGATTTTGAAAAATCTTTCAAGAAATAATAAACGGATGTTTCTTTACTGCTGATTAACTTTTGGATATATTTGAATTGAAGATGGCTGCAGCAGGCAATTGAAATAAGCCAAACTCAAAAATGGTTATAATTCAGTTAATTTTACAGATATGGAGTTAAGTGATTGTTTGTTTAAAGTTATTTAAAGTTATTTTATATATTCTTTTAAATAATGAGGTGATCTAAGATTTTTTTCTTCTTTCTGCACTCTTTTCATTCAATGTTTTATTTTTGATGAATGTTTTATTTTGTCTCTTTTAAATGAATGTGTAGTGATACACCTCAGCTCTGATATTGTAGGCTTGACCTTCAAGTACACCTCTCTGCATCTCTCTGAAACTCTCAGTGTTACACCTTCTTGAAGCCCTCAAGAAGACGAGTGGACACATATTTGTTACAATTATTTTGGATTAATGGACACTAATTAATCAGATTGAACTTTCTCTTTAATGTGTGTTAATTCAGAATTGATCTACAGTATACTTTTTGTCATTTTAATGATGATCTGTTACTTGCATGAGTTTGACCCATCTGCTGGTTTATTCTACAATACAAGTGTGCTCTGAAATCTAGGACATGAGTCAGGGTAAGCTGTTCACTTCCTTCTCTGTTTTGTCTTCAACCTAGACTCAACAGGCCAGTCCATCTGGCTGTTTATGTAAACCGTTTTCCTGTTGTCCGTCAGAGACAGTTCTGCCTATGAGATGAAAACCCATCTCTTATTTTGTTAAAACCAGCCAATAGTTATTAAGGAGGTGGGTCAGACCCCGCCTCCCATATAAAGGGGCACTTCCTATTTTGACTTTAGAGTCTGAGGGAAGAACATCCTAAGAACTTGGTTTCTTCTCTGGAAAAAGCTGGAGACGTTCCGGTCATTGTGTCAACTAGACCCACGTTTCAGCTGGAGTTACAGTAAAGCTTACTATAACTCATTCACTCATCTTCTGGAAGAATTTGTTTTCTGAAGTTTTATTTTGAAAAATCAGTCTGTGCGCTTGACCTTTCCCTGATAGCAAACGGATTCCGGACCGGATCCGTTCCGGATCTACCGTAGGATCCGAAACGGATGCTTAAAACGGATCCGGATCGGAGTCCACTTGCACAGCGGATCGGATCCGATTCGGATCCGGATCACAGATCCAGATCGGATATGGTCCGGACCCTATCCGGATCCACTCATTAAAGAGGGTTTTTGGGTACATCCGGCCCGGATCCGTTTTGGACCCGTTCATGGAATGTTTCATCCGGCCCGGATCCGTTTTGGACCCGTTCATGGAATGCTTCATCCGGCCCACATCCGTTTATGTTACTCATATCGGAGGTGGACTAATTTGGTCCAGAACCTTTATTTATCATGAATTGAGAGAAGTAGCTAAAAACTTGTATACCAGCTCCAAAAAGACTCCATACATCTAACCAGTTTAACATTGAACACATGAAAATAATTTATTGTGAAGCTGCAAAAGACCTAAAATTGGGTTCTGAGTAAATTTACAGTTTTGAGGCTGCACAATGGCGCAGTTGGTAGTACTGTTGCAGGTGTTAAAATCCCAGCCAGATGTCTTTCTGCATGTGTTTGCATGTTCTCCGTGTACATGCATGGGTTCTCTAGGTACTTCATCTCGTCTGTTATCCACAAACTATGCTGTACTGTTCTCCCTACTCTATACCAGGACAAAACGAAGCCCCTTTTTTCATTTATCAAGACTTTAAAGTTTTCACTTTTTAACCCAGGAAAGTTAGTTAACAGAACTCAAAAATTTAAGTACAAGATGAGACATTTTTAAAGGTAACAAAAATCAATTTTTATTAGTTTGTTGCCCTTGATCTAAGTACAGAATACATGTACGGTACTCAGAACTGTTGACTTTGTATTAATCAAAGCACATGAAACAAAACTTACAAAAAATCTGAAGCAGCTGATAATGTTTAAATACATCAAGTAGAACAAACTTGAAATGACTACACTGTTAAAATAAATAGGGTGGTTAAACTTAAAAACTTGAGTTCAAAAGCTGCCTTAAAAACAAGTTAACGCAACTTCAAATGTTTTTTTTCCAACTTAGGATGGCAAGCTAGAAAAGTAGCCCAATTTATGATAAGTCATTGTTTAAATATGATACCATAAGTTGAAATGACTAACTATAGAACATTATTCATTCTCCAAAAATTGAGTACTGGTACTCTTGTCAAGTAAAATTACAATCATATTCTATTTGAAGTCAAATAACTAAGTTATACCCTTGTTTAATTAATGTTTACCGGTACTTGTTGTATGAACTTCATACTTTGAGTTTAAACAACTTGCAAAGTTACATTATCCATTCATAAAAACTTGTTTTCATTTGTTAAAGTAACAAACAATTACTGTATACCCGATATATACTTTCAACTCTCATGTTAAAGTTAAACTGACATACCAATTCCCTTTTTGAATTCATTTAACTCAAGATTTTAAGGCAGCAATTGAACTTAAAATAGCAATTTAAGTAAACTAACATTTCCAAATACAGTATTGTTCCCTGTCTCCACTAAGAATGCCAAGTTCACCATTTTCCTAAAAACAATTACACCAAATACGCTTCCATTATATGAAACATTAATTTTTATCTTTCTCTATCAAATACAGATGAGACCAGCCTTAAATCAAGTGTAAAAGAAAACATTTGTCCAAGACAAGCAGAAGTGGTGGGCGGCCGTGGTGTAGTGGTAATGGCAGTCGTCTCCCAATCGGAAAGTTGGCGGTTCGACTCCCGGGACCCGCACTATGTGTCGTTGTGTCCTTGGGCAAGACACTTAACCCTGAGTTGCTCCCGGTAGGACTGGAAAGCACCTTGCATGGTAGTCTGCCGCCACCGGTTTATGAATGTGTGTAGCATTCAATATATGTGTAGCACTTTGAGATTTTCAGTAATGAAAAGTGCGTTATAAATTGAATTAATTATTATTATTATTATTATTATTATGTGTTGACATTTATTGGAGGACCGAAACTGACAAATAAAAACAGAAATACCATATGTATATACAGCATATATATATCTATATACATACATATATATATACATACATATATACATATATATATATACATATATATATATACAT
>JBBPBX010044663.1:0-27354 GCA_038048925.1 Garcialebias charrua
CATGACATCATCTAGTTTGTGTTGATTAAATACTAATCCTTCTTAAACTACATCAGATGGGTCTAAATTCAGTGAAATATTACAAGTTGCCATGGGAACACAGAAACTGAAGGATGTAGAGCTGAAGAGCAGCTCAGTTTGAGCTCTTATTTTGAAGAGCAGCAGCTAACGGAAGTGACGTTGCACCAGAAGTTGCTCAGTTGTGACGTCAGTGTTTGTTGTTCTGCTCCGTAGCTACGAGCTGAAGGCCTTTTCTCTCGACTGCTGCTCAAATGAGTTGAAGTGAACGTTCAATTGAGCTGTAACATCTGTAAATGTTGCTGACCGGAAGTGAACAGATGTGGAGACAGCGGCTCAAACAGCTGGAAGCAGAGGAAGAAGAAAAGTCTGAGGATTTTGGAAGTAGAGCTGCAGCTCAGGAACAAACGGAGCAAGACACATGTTAGATGCTGTTTTCAGTCCCAACCATCAACTGCATCTTTTAGGTTTGTGTCTTTATTCTTTCTCTCCAGTGACTTTGTTACAAGTTAGTAGCAGTTTTCTGGAAGATAAAGGAGTTACTTCTTACTCTCTGTGCTGATCCGAAACAAACAAAGAGTGAACGACTCAAGTGAACCGAGTTACTTTAGTGACTCATTAGACTGACTCAGATCCATAAAGTGAACCGGGTTACTTTAGTGACTCATTAGACTGACCCAGATCCATAAAGTGAACCGGGTTACTTTAGTGACTCATTAGACTGACCCAGATCCATAAAGTGAACCAGGTTACTTTAGTGACTCATTAGACTGACCCAGATCCATAAAGTGAACCAGGTTACTTTAGTGACTCATTAGACTGACCCAGATCCATAAAGTGAACCAGGTTACTTTAGTGACTCATTAGACTGACCCAGATCCATAAAGTGAACCAGGTTACTTTAGTGACTCATTAGACTGACCCAGATCCATAAAGTGAACCAGGTTACTTTAGTGACTCATTAGACTGACCCAGATCCATAAAGTGAACCAGGTTACTTTAGTGACTCATTAGACTGACCCAGATCCATAAAGTGAACCAGGTTACTTTAGTGACTCATTAGACTGACCCAGATCCATAAAGTGAACCAGGTTACTTTAGTGACTCATTAGACTGACCCAGATCCATAAAGTGAACCAGGTTACTTTAGTGACTCATTAGACTGACCCAGATCCATAAAGTGAACCAGGTTACTTTAGTGACTCATTAGACTGACCCAGATCCATAAAGTGAACCGAGTTACTTTAGTGACTCATTAGACTGACCCAGATCCATAAAGTGAACCGGGTTACTTTAGTGACTCATTAGACTGACCCAGATCCATAAAGTGAACAGTTACTTTAGTGACTCATTAGACTGACCCAGATCCATAAAGTGAACCGGGTTACTTTAGTGACTCATTAGACTGACCCAGATCCATAAAGTGAACAAAGTTACTTTAGTGACTCATTAGACTGACCCAGATCCATAAAGTGAACCGGGTTACTTTAGTGACTCATTAGACTGACCCAGATCCATAAAGTGAACAAAGTTACTTTAGTGACTCATTAGACTGACTCGGATCCATAAAGTGAACCGGGTTACTTTAGTGACTCATTAGACTGACTCAGATCCATAAAGTGAACAAAGTTACTTTAGTGACTCATTAGACTGACCCGGATCTATAAAGTGAACCAGGTTACTTTAGTGACTCATTAGACTAATTCAGATCTATAAAGTGAACCAGGTTACTTTAGTGACTCATTAGACTGACCCGGATCTATAAAGTGAACCAGGTTACTTTAGTGACTCATTAGACTAATTCAGATCTATAAAGTGAACCAGGTTACTTTAGTGACTCATTAGACTGACCCGGATCTATAAAGTGAACCAGGTTACTTTAGTGACTCATTAGACTGACTCAGATCCATAAAGTGAACAAAGTTACTTTAGTGACTCATTAGACTGACCCGGATCTATAAAGTGAACCAGGTTACTTTAGTGACTCATTAGACTAATTCAGATCTATAAAGTGAACCAGGTTACTTTAGTGACTCATTAGACTAATTCAGATCTATAAAGTGAACCAGGTTACTTTAGTGACTCATTAGACTGACTCAGATCCATAAAGTGAACCAGGTTACTTTAGTGACTCATTAGACTAATTCAGATCTATAAAGTGAACCAGGTTACTTTAGTGACTCATTAGACTGACTCAGATCCATAAAGTGAACCGGGTTACTTTAGTGACTCATTAGACTGACCCAGATCCATAAAGTGAACCAGGTTACTTTAGTGATTCATTAGATTGACTCAGATCCATAAAGTGAACCGGGTTACTTTAGTGACTCATTAGATTGACCCAGATCCATAAAATGAACCAGGTTACTTTAGTGATTCATTAGATTGACCCAGATCCATAAAATGAACCGGGTTACTTTAGTGACTCATTAGACTGACCCAGATCCATAAAGTGAACCAGGTTACTTTAGTGACTCATTAGACTAATTCAGATCCATAAAGTGAACCAGGTTACTTAAGTGACTCATTAGACTGACTCAGATCCATAAAGTGAACCGGGTTACTTTAGTGATTCATTAGACTGATCCAGATCCATAAAGAGAACCAGGTTACTTTAGTGATTCATTAGACTGATCCTGATCCATAAAGTGAACCAGGTTACTTTAGTGACTCATTAGACTGACTCAGATCTATAAAGTGAACCGAGTTACTTTAGTGACTCATTAGACTGACTCAGATCTATAAAGTGAACAGAGTTACTTTAGTGACTCATTAGACTGATCCAGATCCATAAAGGGAACCAGGTTACTTTAGTGACTCATTAGACTGATTCAGATCCATAAAGTGAACCGGGTTACTTTAGTGACTCATTAGACTGACTCAGATCCATAAAGTGAACCGAGTTACTTTAGTGACTCATTAGACTGATCCAGATCCATAAAGGGAACCAGGTTACTTTAGTGACTAATTAGACTGACTCAGATCCATAAAGTGAACCGGGTTACTTTAGTGATTCATTAGACTGATCCAGATCCATAAAGTGAACCGGGTTACTTTAGTGATTCATTAGACTGATCCAGATCCATAAAGGGAACCAGGTTACTTTAGTGATTCATTAGATTGACCCAGATCCATAAAGGGAACCAGGTTACTTTAGTGTTTCATTAGATTGACTCAGATCCATAAAGGGAACCAGGTTACTTTAGTGATTCATTAGACTGATCCAGATCCATAAAGTGAACCGTGTTACTTTAGTGACTCATTAGACTGATCCAGATCCATAAAGGGAACCAGGTTACTTTAGTGACTCATTAGATTGACCCAGATCCATAAAATGAACCAGGTTACTTTAGTGATTCATTAGATTGACCCAGATCCATAAAATGAACCGGGTTACTTTAGTGACTCATTAGACTGACCCAGATCCATAAAGTGAACCAGGTTACTTTAGTGACTCATTAGACTAATTCAGATCCATAAAGTGAACCAGGTTACTTAAGTGACTCATTAGACTGACTCAGATCCATAAAGTGAACCGGGTTACTTTAGTGATTCATTAGACTGATCCAGATCCATAAAGGGAACCAGGTTACTTTAGTGATTCATTAGACTGATCCTGATCCATAAAGTGAACCAGGTTACTTTAGTGACTCATTAGACTGACTCAGATCTATAAAGTGAACCGAGTTACTTTAGTGACTCATTAGACTGACTCAGATCTATAAAGTGAACCGAGTTACTTTAGTGACTCATTAGACTGATCCAGATCCATAAAGGGAACCAGGTTACTTTAGTGACTCATTAGACTGATCCAGATCCATAAAGGGAACCAGGTTACTTTAGTGACTAATTAGACTGACTCAGATCCATAAAGTGAACCGGGTTACTTTAGTGATTCATTAGACTGATCCAGATCCATAAAGGGAACCAGGTTACTTTAGTGATTCATTAGATTGACCCAGATCCATAAAGGGAACCAGGTTACTTTAGTGATTCATTAGATTGACTCAGATCCATAAAGGGAACCAGGTTACTTTAGTGATTCATTAGACTGATCCAGATCCATAAAGTGAACCGTGTTACTTTAGTGACTCATTAGACTGATCCAGATCCATAAAGGGAACCAGGTTACTTTAGTGACTCATTAGACTGACTCAGATCCATAAAGGGAACCAGGTTACTTTAGTGACTCGTTAGACTGACCCTGATCCATAAAGTGAACCAGGTTACTTTAGTGACTCATTAGACTGATCCAGATCCATAAAGTGAACCGTGTTACTTTAGTGACTCATTAGATTGACCCAGATCCATAAAATGAACCAGGTTACTTTATGCCCCTTTTCCACCGCTCGGCTTGGGTCGCATCAGATCAGCTCAGATCGGCTCAATTCGGGTCGGGTCACATCTAGTTCTGTTTCCACAGCTTTTTTGTACCGCTTCTGTGCAGATTTTTTTTTTTTTACTAACAGAATGTAATCACAAGATGTTCATGTACAAACAGTAACCTGTTGGAGATTTTTTAAATAAAATTTGATTTTTTATAATTTATTTTCTGAGGTTTAGAAGAAGTCAAAACAAAACTATTTAAATGCAGCAGATTTGACCGCGTGACATTATTAAGGAGCTGTTAAGCTCAGGAACCCTCGTGCTAAACAGTCAGCTATGAAATATATTTTTATATCTGTTTATTTAGCTACATTTTAAGGAAATACAGCCGCCCGACTAGACTATATTCAGAAGATTCCCTTTGTTTCTTGCCTTTCTGTTTTAGACTGATTGCTGGCCATCAGTACAGAAATATATTAATTTATAAAGCCACTTGAGAACAAGCAGGCACCTCACAGTGATAGAATAAAGTGAGAATATATTGTAAAACTGGGAGAAGTCCCAGTGGCAGCCGCCCGACTCGCGCCAGACTCGCACGCGCGTGCACGTGACGATCCTACAGATTTGACCTCTACGTGAAATTTAAGGAGCGGTTCAGCTCAGGAACCCTCGTTCTAGATCCATAAAGTGAACCGGGTTACTTTAGTGACTCATTAGAGTCTAATGAGTCACTAAAGTAACCTGGTTCACTTTATGGATCTGGGTCAGTCTAATGAGTCACTAAAGTAACCTGGTTCACTTTATGGATCTGAGTCAGTCTAATGAGTCACTAAAGTAACCCGGTTCACTTTATGGATCTGGGTCAGTCTAATGAGTCACTAAAGTAACCCGGTTCACTTTATAGATCTGGGTCAGTCTAATGATTAGACTGACCCAGATCTATAAAGTGAACCGGGTTACTTAAGTGACTCATTAGATTGACCCTGATCCATAAAGTGAACCAGGTTACTTTAGTGATTCATTAGACTGACTCAGATCCATAAAGTGAACTGAGTTACTTTAGTGACTCATTAGACTGACTCAGATCCATAAAGTGAACCGGGTTACTTTAGTGACTCATTAGACTGACCCAGATCCATAAAGTGAACAAAGTTACTTTAGTGACTCATTAGACTGACTCAGATCCATAAAGTGAACCGGGTTACTTTAGTGACTCATTAGACTGACTCAGATCCATAAAGTGAACAAGTTACTTTAGTGACTCATTAGACTGACTCAGATCCATAAAGTGAACCAGGTTACTTTAGTGACTCATTAGACTGACCCTGATCCATAAAGTGAACCGGGTTACTTTAGTGACTCATTAGATTGACCCTGATCCATAAAGTGAACCAGGTTACTTTAGTGATTCATTAGACTGACTCAGATCCATAAAGTGAACTGAGTTACTTTAGTGACTCATTAGACTGACTCAGATCCATAAAGTGAACCGGGTTACTTTAGTGACTCATTAGACTGACCCAGATCCATAAAGTGAACAAAGTTACTTTAGTGACTCATTAGACTGACTCAGATCCATAAAGTGAACCGGGTTACTTTAGTGACTCATTAGACTGACTCAGATCCATAAAGTGAACAAAGTTACTTTAGTGACTCATTAGACTGACTCAGATCCATAAAGTGAACCGGGTTACTTTAGTGACTCATTAGACTGACTCAGATCCATAAAGTGAACAAAGTTACTTTAGTGACTCATTAGACTGACCCGGATCTATAAAGTGAACCAGGTTACTTTAGTGACTCATTAGACTAATTCAGATCTATAAAGTGAACCAGGTTACTTTAGTGACTCATTAGACTGACCCGGATCTATAAAGTGAACCAGGTTACTTTAGTGACTCATTAGACTGACTCAGATCCATAAAGTGAACCAGGTTACTTTAGTGACTCATTAGACTGACTCAGATCCATAAAGTGAACCGGGTTACTTTAGTGACTCATTAGACTGACCCAGATCCATAAAGTGAACCAGGTTACTTTAGTGACTCATTAGACTGAACCTGATCCATAAAGTGAACCGGGTTACTTAAGTGACTCATTAGATTGACCCTGATCCATAAAGTGAACCAGGTTACTTTAGTGATTCATTAGACTGACTCAGATCCATAAAGTGAACTGAGTTACTTTAGTGACTCATTAGACTGACTCAGATCCATAAAGTGAACCGGGTTACTTTAGTGACTCATTAGACTGACCCAGATCCATAAAGTGAACAAAGTTACTTTAGTGACTCATTAGACTGACTCGGATCCATAAAGTGAACCGGGTTACTTTAGTGACTCATTAGACTGACTCAGATCCATAAAGTGAACAAAGTTACTTTAGTGACTCATTAGACTGACTCAGATCCATAAAGTGAACCGGGTTACTTTAGTGACTCATTAGACTGACCCAGATCCATAAAGTGAACAAAGTTACTTTAGTGACTCATTAGACTGACTCGGATCCATAAAGTGAACCGGGTTACTTTAGTGACTCATTAGACTGACTCAGATCCATAAAGTGAACAAAGTTACTTTAGTGACTCATTAGACTGACCCGGATCTATAAAGTGAACCAGGTTACTTTAGTGACTCATTAGACTAATTCAGATCTATAAAGTGAACCAGGTTACTTTAGTGACTCATTAGACTGACCCGGATCTATAAAGTGAACCAGGTTACTTTAGTGACTCATTAGACTAATTCAGATCTATAAAGTGAACCAGGTTACTTTAGTGACTCATTAGACTGACCCGGATCTATAAAGTGAACCAGGTTACTTTAGTGACTCATTAGACTAATTCAGATCTATAAAGTGAACCAGGTTACTTTAGTGACTCATTAGACTGACCCGGATCTATAAAGTGAACCAGGTTACTTTAGTGACTCATTAGACTAATTCAGATCTATAAAGTGAACCAGGTTACTTTAGTGACTCATTAGACTAATTCAGATCTATAAAGTGAACCAGGTTACTTTAGTGACTCATTAGACTGACTCAGATCCATAACGTGAACCAGGTTACTTTAGTGACTCATTAGACTAATTCAGATCCATAAAGGGAACCAGGTTACTTTAGTGACTAATTAGACTGACTCAGATCCATAAAGTGAACCGGGTTACTTTAGTGATTCATTAGACTGATCCAGATCCATAAAGGGAACCAGGTTACTTTAGTGATTCATTAGATTGACCCAGATCCATAAAGGGAACCAGGTTACTTTAGTGTTTCATTAGATTGACTCAGATCCATAAAGGGAACCAGGTTACTTTAGTGATTCATTAGACTGATCCAGATCCATAAAGTGAACCGTGTTACTTTAGTGACTCATTAGACTGATCCAGATCCATAAAGGGAACCAGGTTACTTTAGTGACTCATTAGATTGACCCAGATCCATAAAATGAACCAGGTTACTTTAGTGATTCATTAGATTGACCCAGATCCATAAAATGAACCGGGTTACTTTAGTGACTCATTAGACTGACCCAGATCCATAAAGTGAACCAGGTTACTTTAGTGACTCATTAGACTAATTCAGATCCATAAAGTGAACCAGGTTACTTAAGTGACTCATTAGACTGACTCAGATCCATAAAGTGAACCGGGTTACTTTAGTGATTCATTAGACTGATCCAGATCCATAAAGGGAACCAGGTTACTTTAGTGATTCATTAGACTGATCCTGATCCATAAAGTGAACCAGGTTACTTTAGTGACTCATTAGACTGACTCAGATCTATAAAGTGAACCGAGTTACTTTAGTGACTCATTAGACTGACTCAGATCTATAAAGTGAACCGAGTTACTTTAGTGACTCATTAGACTGATCCAGATCCATAAAGGGAACCAGGTTACTTTAGTGACTCATTAGACTGATTCAGATCCATAAAGTGAACCGGGTTACTTTAGTGACTCATTAGACTGACTCAGATCCATAAAGTGAACCGAGTTACTTTAGTGACTCATTAGACTGATCCAGATCCATAAAGGGAACCAGGTTACTTTAGTGACTAATTAGACTGACTCAGATCCATAAAGTGAACCGGGTTACTTTAGTGATTCATTAGACTGATCCAGATCCATAAAGGGAACCAGGTTACTTTAGTGATTCATTAGATTGACCCAGATCCATAAAGGGAACCAGGTTACTTTAGTGATTCATTAGATTGACTCAGATCCATAAAGGGAACCAGGTTACTTTAGTGATTCATTAGACTGATCCAGATCCATAAAGTGAACCGTGTTACTTTAGTGACTCATTAGACTGATCCAGATCCATAAAGGGAACCAGGTTACTTTAGTGACTCATTAGACTGACTCAGATACATAAAGGGAACCAGGTTACTTTAGTGACTCATTAGACTGACCCAGATCCATAAAGTGAACCAGGTTACTTTAGTGACTCATTAGACTGATCCAGATCCATAAAGTGAACCGTGTTACTTTAGTGACTCATTAGATTGACCCAGATCCATAAAATGAACCAGGTTACTTTATGCCCCTTTTCCACCGCTCGGCTTGGGTCGCATCAGATCAGCTCAGATCGGCTCAATTCGGGTCGGGTCACATCTAGTTCTGTTTCCACAGCTTTTTTGTACCGCTTCTGTGCAGATTTTTTTTTTTTTACTAACAGAATGTAATCACAAGATGTTCATGTACAAACAGTAACCTGTTGGAGATTTTTTAAATAAAATTTGATTTTTTATAATTTATTTTCTGAGGTTTAGAAGAAGTCAAAACAAAACTATTTAAATGCAGCAGATTTGACCGCGTGACATTATTAAGGAGCTGTTAAGCTCAGGAACCCTCGTGCTAAACAGTCAGCTATGAAATATATTTTTATATCTGTTTATTTAGCTACATTTTAAGGAAATACAGCCGCCCGACTAGACTATATTCAGAAGATTCCCTTTGTTTCTTGCCTTTCTGTTTTAGACTGATTGCTGGCCATCAGTACAGAAATATATTAATTTATAAAGCCACTTGAGAACAAGCAGGCACCTCACAGTGATAGAATAAAGTGAGAATATATTGTAAAACTGGGAGAAGTCCCAGTGGCAGCCGCCCGACTCGCGCCAGACTCGCACGCGCGTGCACGTGACGATCCTACAGATTTGACCTCTACGTGAAGGAGCGGTTCAGCTCAGGAACCCTCGTTCTAGATCCATAAAGTGAACCGGGTTACTTTAGTGACTCATTAGAGTCTAATGAGTCACTAAAGTAACCTGGTTCACTTTATGGATCTGAGTCAGTCTAATGAGTCACTAAAGTAACCCGGTTCACTTTATGGATCTGGGTCAGTCTAATGAGTCACTAAAGTAACCCGGTTCACTTTATAGATCTGGGTCAGTCTAATGATTAGACTGACCCGGATCTATAAAGTGAACCAGGTTACTTTAGTGACTCATTAGACTAATTCAGATCTATAAAGTGAACCAGGTTACTTTAGTGACTCATTAGACTGACTCAGATCCATAACGTGAACCAGGTTACTTTAGTGACTCATTAGACTAATTCAGATCTATAAAGTGAACCAGGTTACTTTAGTGACTCATTAGACTGACCCAGATCCATAAAGTGAACCGGGTTACTTTAGTGACTCATTAGACTGACCCAGATCCATAAAGTGAACCAGGTTACTTTAGTGACTCATTAGACTAATTCAGATCCATAAAGTGAACCAGGTTACTTTAGTGACTCATTAGACTAATTCAGATCTATAAAGTGAACCAGGTTACTTTAGTGACTCATTAGACTGACTCAGATCCATAAAGTGAACCAGGTTACTTTAGTGACTCATTAGACTAATTCAGATCTATAAAGTGAACCAGGTTACTTTAGTGACTCATTAGACTGACTCAGATCCATAAAGTGAACCAGGTTACTTTAGTGACTCATTAGACTGACCCAGATCCATAAAGTGAACCAGGTTACTTTAGTGACTCATTAGCATTGACTCAGATCCATAAAGTGAACCGGGTTACTTTAGTGACTCATTAGATTGACCCAGATCCATAAAGTGAACCAGGTTACTTTAGTGATTCATTAGACTTGACCCAGATCCATAAAATGAACCGGGTTACTTTAGTGACTCATTAGACTGACCCAGATCCATAAAGTGAACCAGGTTACTTTAGTGACTCATTAGACTAATTCAGATCCATAAAGTGAACCAGGTTACTTAAGTGACTCATTAGACTGACTCAGATCCATAAAGTGAACCGGGTTACTTTAGTGATTCATTAGACTGATCCAGATCCATAAAGGGAACCAGGTTACTTTAGTGATTCATTAGACTGATCCTGATCCATAAAGTGAACCAGGTTACTTTAGTGACTCATTAGACTGACTCAGATCTATAAAGTGAACCGAGTTACTTTAGTGACTCATTAGACTGACTCAGATCTATAAAGTGAACAGAGTTACTTTAGTGACTCATTAGACTGATCCAGATCCATAAAGGGAACCAGGTTACTTTAGTGACTCATTAGACTGATTCAGATCCATAAAGTGAACCGGGTTACTTTAGTGACTCATTAGACTGACTCAGATCCATAAAGTGAACCGAGTTACTTTAGTGACTCATTAGACTGATCCAGATCCATAAAGGGAACCAGGTTACTTTAGTGACTAATTAGACTGACTCAGATCCATAAAGTGAACCGGGTTACTTTAGTGATTCATTAGACTGATCCAGATCCATAAAGTGAACCGGGTTACTTTAGTGATTCATTAGACTGATCCAGATCCATAAAGGGAACCAGGTTACTTTAGTGATTCATTAGATTGACCCAGATCCATAAAGGGAACCAGGTTACTTTAGTGTTTCATTAGATTGACTCAGATCCATAAAGGGAACCAGGTTACTTTAGTGATTCATTAGACTGATCCAGATCCATAAAGTGAACCGTGTTACTTTAGTGACTCATTAGACTGATCCAGATCCATAAAGGGAACCAGGTTACTTTAGTGACTCATTAGATTGACCCAGATCCATAAAATGAACCAGGTTACTTTAGTGATTCATTAGATTGACCCAGATCCATAAAATGAACCGGGTTACTTTAGTGACTCATTAGACTGACCCAGATCCATAAAGTGAACCAGGTTACTTTAGTGACTCATTAGACTAATTCAGATCCATAAAGTGAACCAGGTTACTTAAGTGACTCATTAGACTGACTCAGATCCATAAAGTGAACCGGGTTACTTTAGTGATTCATTAGACTGATCCAGATCCATAAAGGGAACCAGGTTACTTTAGTGATTCATTAGACTGATCCTGATCCATAAAGTGAACCAGGTTACTTTAGTGACTCATTAGACTGACTCAGATCTATAAAGTGAACCGAGTTACTTTAGTGACTCATTAGACTGACTCAGATCTATAAAGTGAACCGAGTTACTTTAGTGACTCATTAGACTGATCCAGATCCATAAAGGGAACCAGGTTACTTTAGTGACTCATTAGACTGATCCAGATCCATAAAGGGAACCAGGTTACTTTAGTGACTAATTAGACTGACTCAGATCCATAAAGTGAACCGGGTTACTTTAGTGATTCATTAGACTGATCCAGATCCATAAAGGGAACCAGGTTACTTTAGTGATTCATTAGATTGACCCAGATCCATAAAGGGAACCAGGTTACTTTAGTGATTCATTAGATTGACTCAGATCCATAAAGGGAACCAGGTTACTTTAGTGATTCATTAGACTGATCCAGATCCATAAAGTGAACCGTGTTACTTTAGTGACTCATTAGACTGATCCAGATCCATAAAGGGAACCAGGTTACTTTAGTGACTCATTAGACTGACTCAGATCCATAAAGGGAACCAGGTTACTTTAGTGACTCGTTAGACTGACCCTGATCCATAAAGTGAACCAGGTTACTTTAGTGACTCATTAGACTGATCCAGATCCATAAAGTGAACCGTGTTACTTTAGTGACTCATTAGATTGACCCAGATCCATAAAATGAACCAGGTTACTTTATGCCCCTTTTCCACCGCTCGGCTTGGGTCGCATCAGATCAGCTCAGATCGGCTCAATTCGGGTCGGGTCACATCTAGTTCTGTTTCCACAGCTTTTTTGTACCGCTTCTGTGCAGATTTTTTTTTTTTTACTAACAGAATGTAATCACAAGATGTTCATGTACAAACAGTAACCTGTTGGAGATTTTTTAAATAAAATTTGATTTTTTATAATTTATTTTCTGAGGTTTAGAAGAAGTCAAAACAAAACTATTTAAATGCAGCAGATTTGACCGCGTGACATTATTAAGGAGCTGTTAAGCTCAGGAACCCTCGTGCTAAACAGTCAGCTATGAAATATATTTTTATATCTGTTTATTTAGCTACATTTTAAGGAAATACAGCCGCCCGACTAGACTATATTCAGAAGATTCCCTTTGTTTCTTGCCTTTCTGTTTTAGACTGATTGCTGGCCATCAGTACAGAAATATATTAATTTATAAAGCCACTTGAGAACAAGCAGGCACCTCACAGTGATAGAATAAAGTGAGAATATATTGTAAAACTGGGAGAAGTCCCAGTGGCAGCCGCCCGACTCGCGCCAGACTCGCACGCGCGTGCACGTGACGATCCTACAGATTTGACCTCTACGTGAAATTTAAGGAGCGGTTCAGCTCAGGAACCCTCGTTCTAGATCCATAAAGTGAACCGGGTTACTTTAGTGACTCATTAGAGTCTAATGAGTCACTAAAGTAACCTGGTTCACTTTATGGATCTGGGTCAGTCTAATGAGTCACTAAAGTAACCTGGTTCACTTTATGGATCTGAGTCAGTCTAATGAGTCACTAAAGTAACCCGGTTCACTTTATGGATCTGGGTCAGTCTAATGAGTCACTAAAGTAACCCGGTTCACTTTATAGATCTGGGTCAGTCTAATGATTAGACTGACCCAGATCTATAAAGTGAACCGGGTTACTTAAGTGACTCATTAGATTGACCCTGATCCATAAAGTGAACCAGGTTACTTTAGTGATTCATTAGACTGACTCAGATCCATAAAGTGAACTGAGTTACTTTAGTGACTCATTAGACTGACTCAGATCCATAAAGTGAACCGGGTTACTTTAGTGACTCATTAGACTGACCCAGATCCATAAAGTGAACCAGTTACTTTAGTGACTCATTAGACTGACTCAGATCCATAAAGTGAACCAGGTTACTTTAGTGACTCATTAGACTGACTCAGATCCATAAAGTGAACCGGGTTACTTTAGTGACTCATTAGACTGACTCAGATCCATAAAGTGAACCAGGTTACTTTAGTGACTCATTAGACTGACCTGATCCATAAAGTGAACCGGGTTACTTTAGTGACTCATTAGATTGACCCTGATCCATAAAGTGAACCAGGTTACTTTAGTGATTCATTAGACTGACTCAGATCCATAAAGTGAACCGAGTTACTTTAGTGACTCATTAGACTGACTCAGATCCATAAAGTGAACCGGGTTACTTTAGTGACTCATTAGACTGACCCAGATCCATAAAGTGAACAAAGTTACTTTAGTGACTCATTAGACTGACTCAGATCCATAAAGTGAACCGGGTTACTTTAGTGACTCATTAGACTGACTCAGATCCATAAAGTGAACAAAGTTACTTTAGTGACTCATTAGACTGACTCAGATCCATAAAGTGAACCGGGTTACTTTAGTGACTCATTAGACTGACCCAGATCCATAAAGTGAACAAAGTTACTTTAGTGACTCATTAGACTGACTCGGATCCATAAAGTGAACCGGGTTACTTTAGTGACTCATTAGACTGACTCAGATCCATAAAGTGAACAAAGTTACTTTAGTGACTCATTAGACTGACCCGGATCTATAAAGTGAACCAGGTTACTTTAGTGACTCATTAGACTAATTCAGATCTATAAAGTGAACCAGGTTACTTTAGTGACTCATTAGACTGACCCGGATCTATAAAGTGAACCAGGTTACTTTAGTGACTCATTAAGCCCCCAATATACCTGTTTCTTTTGCCTCACGCCGCTGGACTCGCGTGTGCTGCGGTGCCGGCAGCTCTTTATACTCTGTGCAGGCGCAGCTCTCTGAGAGCAGCTGCAGCCGGGCAGAGCAGGACAAATTGACGTCGCTGATTGGTCATTTGCTGACACGCGAAGCAGTTTATCAACGCGCGCGCGTAGGCGTAGTAAAATCTGACCTTGGCGCGCTCGCGCCCGTGATCAAAGGCTTTTGCCGCGGCGCTCCCACGGCGCTCCCACGGCGCCGAGCGGCGTGAGGCAAAAGAAACAGGTATATTGGGGCCTTTAGACTAATTCAGATCTATAAAGTGAACCAGGTTACTTTAGTGACTCATTAGACTGACCCGGATCTATAAAGTGAACCAGGTTACTTTAGTGACTCATTAGACTGACTCAGATCCATAAAGTGAACAAAGTTACTTTAGTGACTCATTAGACTGACCCGGATCTATAAAGTGAACCAGGTTACTTTAGTGACTCATTAGACTAATTCAGATCTATAAAGTGAACCAGGTTACTTTAGTGACTCATTAGACTAATTCAGATCTATAAAGTGAACCAGGTTACTTTAGTGACTCATTAGACTGACTCAGATCCATAAAGTGAACCAGGTTACTTTAGTGACTCATTAGACTGACTCAGATCCATAAAGTGAACCAGGTTACTTTAGTGACTCATTAGACTGACCCAGATCCATAAAGTGAACCAGGTTACTTTAGTGACTCATTAGACTGACCCTGATCCATAAAGTGAACCGGGTTACTTTAGTGACTCATTAGATGACCCTGATCCATAAAGTGAACCAGGTTACTTTAGTGACTCATTAGACTGACTCAGATCCATAAAGTGAACCGAGTTACTTTAGTGACTCATTAGACTGACTCAGATCCATAAAGTGAACCGGGTTACTTTAGTGACTCATTAGACTGACCCAGATCCATAAAGTGAACAGTTACTTTAGTGACTCATTAGACTGACTCAGATCCATAAAGTGAACCGGTTACTTTAGTGACTCATTAGACTGACTCAGATCCATAAAGTGAACAAGTTACTTTAGTGACTCATTAGACTGACTCAGATCCATAAAGTGAACCGGGTTACTTTAGTGACTCATTAGACTGACCCAGATCCATAAAGTGAACAAAGTTACTTTAGTGACTCATTAGACTGACTCGGATCCATAAAGTGAACCGGGTTACTTTAGTGACTCATTAGACTGACTCAGATCCATAAAGTGAACAAAGTTACTTTAGTGACTCATTAGACTGACCCGGATCTATAAAGTGAACCAGGTTACTTTAGTGACTCATTAGACTAATTCAGATCTATAAAGTGAACCAGGTTACTTTAGTGACTCATTAGACTGACCCGGATCTATAAAGTGAACCAGGTTACTTTAGTGACTCATTAGACTAATTCAGATCTATAAAGTGAACCAGGTTACTTTAGTGACTCATTAGACTGACCCGGATCTATAAAGTGAACCAGGTTACTTTAGTGACTCATTAGACTGACTCAGATCCATAAAGTGAACAAAGTTACTTTAGTGACTCATTAGACTGACCCGGATCTATAAAGTGAACCAGGTTACTTTAGTGACTCATTAGACTAATTCAGATCTATAAAGTGAACCAGGTTACTTTAGTGACTCATTAGACTAATTCAGATCTATAAAGTGAACCAGGTTACTTTAGTGACTCATTAGACTGACTCAGATCCATAACGTGAACCAGGTTACTTTAGTGACTCATTAGACTAATTCAGATCCATAAAGGGAACCAGGTTACTTTAGTGACTAATTAGACTGACTCAGATCCATAAAGTGAACCGGGTTACTTTAGTGATTCATTAGACTGATCCAGATCCATAAAGGGAACCAGGTTACTTTAGTGATTCATTAGATTGACCCAGATCCATAAAGGGAACCAGGTTACTTTAGTGTTTCATTAGATTGACTCAGATCCATAAAGGGAACCAGGTTACTTTAGTGATTCATTAGACTGATCCAGATCCATAAAGTGAACCGTGTTACTTTAGTGACTCATTAGACTGATCCAGATCCATAAAGGGAACCAGGTTACTTTAGTGACTCATTAGATTGACCCAGATCCATAAAATGAACCAGGTTACTTTAGTGATTCATTAGATTGACCCAGATCCATAAAATGAACCGGGTTACTTTAGTGACTCATTAGACTGACCCAGATCCATAAAGTGAACCAGGTTACTTTAGTGACTCATTAGACTAATTCAGATCCATAAAGTGAACCAGGTTACTTAAGTGACTCATTAGACTGACTCAGATCCATAAAGTGAACCGGGTTACTTTAGTGATTCATTAGACTGATCCAGATCCATAAAGGGAACCAGGTTACTTTAGTGATTCATTAGACTGATCCTGATCCATAAAGTGAACCAGGTTACTTTAGTGACTCATTAGACTGACTCAGATCTATAAAGTGAACCGAGTTACTTTAGTGACTCATTAGACTGACTCAGATCTATAAAGTGAACCGAGTTACTTTAGTGACTCATTAGACTGATCCAGATCCATAAAGGGAACCAGGTTACTTTAGTGACTCATTAGACTGATTCAGATCCATAAAGTGAACCGGGTTACTTTAGTGACTCATTAGACTGACTCAGATCCATAAAGTGAACCGAGTTACTTTAGTGACTCATTAGACTGATCCAGATCCATAAAGGGAACCAGGTTACTTTAGTGACTAATTAGACTGACTCAGATCCATAAAGTGAACCGGGTTACTTTAGTGATTCATTAGACTGATCCAGATCCATAAAGGGAACCAGGTTACTTTAGTGATTCATTAGATTGACCCAGATCCATAAAGGGAACCAGGTTACTTTAGTGATTCATTAGATTGACTCAGATCCATAAAGGGAACCAGGTTACTTTAGTGATTCATTAGACTGATCCAGATCCATAAAGTGAACCGTGTTACTTTAGTGACTCATTAGACTGATCCAGATCCATAAAGGGAACCAGGTTACTTTAGTGACTCATTAGACTGACTCAGATACATAAAGGGAACCAGGTTACTTTAGTGACTCGTTAGACTGACCCTGATCCATAAAGTGAACCAGGTTACTTTAGTGACTCATTAGACTGATCCAGATCCATAAAGTGAACCGTGTTACTTTAGTGACTCATTAGATTGACCCAGATCCATAAAATGAACCAGGTTACTTTATGCCCCTTTTCCACCGCTCGGCTTGGGTCGCATCAGATCAGCTCAGATCGGCTCAATTCGGGTCGGGTCACATCTAGTTCTGTTTCCACAGCTTTTTTGTACCGCTTCTGTGCAGATTTTTTTTTTTTTTTACTAACAGAATGTAATCACAAGATGTTCATGTACAAACAGTAACCTGTTGGAGATTTTTTAAATAAAATTTGATTTTTTATAATTTATTTTCTGAGGTTTAGAAGAAGTCAAAACAAAACTATTTAAATGCAGCAGATTTGACCGCGTGACATTATTAAGGAGCTGTTAAGCTCAGGAACCCTCGTGCTAAACAGTCAGCTATGAAATATATTTTTATATCTGTTTATTTAGCTACATTTTAAGGAAATACAGCCGCCCGACTAGACTATATTCAGAAGATTCCCTTTGTTTCTTGCCTTTCTGTTTTAGACTGATTGCTGGCCATCAGTACAGAAATATATTAATTTATAAAGCCACTTGAGAACAAGCAGGCACCTCACAGTGATAGAATAAAGTGAGAATATATTGTAAAACTGGGAGAAGTCCCAGTGGCAGCCGCCCGACTCGCGCCAGACTCGCACGCGCGTGCACGTGACGATCCTACAGATTTGACCTCTACGTGAAGGAGCGGTTCAGCTCAGGAACCCTCGTTCTAGATCCATAAAGTGAACCGGGTTACTTTAGTGACTCATTAGAGTCTAATGAGTCACTAAAGTAACCTGGTTCACTTTATGGATCTGAGTCAGTCTAATGAGTCACTAAAGTAACCCGGTTCACTTTATGGATCTGGGTCAGTCTAATGAGTCACTAAAGTAACCCGGTTCACTTTATAGATCTGGGTCAGTCTAATGATTAGACTGACCCGGATCTATAAAGTGAACCAGGTTACTTTAGTGACTCATTAGACTAATTCAGATCTATAAAGTGAACCAGGTTACTTTAGTGACTCATTAGACTGACTCAGATCCATAACGTGAACCAGGTTACTTTAGTGACTCATTAGACTAATTCAGATCTATAAAGTGAACCAGGTTACTTTAGTGACTCATTAGACTGACTCAGATCCATAAAGTGAACCGGGTTACTTTAGTGACTCATTAGACTGACCCAGATCCATAAAGTGAACCAGGTTACTTTAGTGATTCATTAGATTGACTCAGATCCATAAAGTGAACCGGGTTACTTTAGTGACTCATTAGATTGACCCAGATCCATAAAATGAACCAGGTTACTTTAGTGATTCATTAGATTGACCCAGATCCATAAAATGAACCGGGTTACTTTAGTGACTCATTAGACTGACCCAGATCCATAAAGTGAACCAGGTTACTTTAGTGACTCATTAGACTAATTCAGATCCATAAAGTGAACCAGGTTACTTAAGTGACTCATTAGACTGACTCAGATCCATAAAGTGAACCGGGTTACTTTAGTGATTCATTAGACTGATCCAGATCCATAAAGAGAACCAGGTTACTTTAGTGATTCATTAGACTGATCCTGATCCATAAAGTGAACCAGGTTACTTTAGTGACTCATTAGACTGACTCAGATCTATAAAGTGAACCGAGTTACTTTAGTGACTCATTAGACTGACTCAGATCTATAAAGTGAACAGAGTTACTTTAGTGACTCATTAGACTGATCCAGATCCATAAAGGGAACCAGGTTACTTTAGTGACTCATTAGACTGATTCAGATCCATAAAGTGAACCGGGTTACTTTAGTGACTCATTAGACTGACTCAGATCCATAAAGTGAACCGAGTTACTTTAGTGACTCATTAGACTGATCCAGATCCATAAAGGGAACCAGGTTACTTTAGTGACTAATTAGACTGACCCAGATCCATAAAGTGAACCAGGTTACTTTAGTGACTCATTAGACTGACCCAGATCCATAAAGTGAACCAGGTTACTTTAGTGACTCATTAGACTGACCCAGATCCATAAAGTGAACAAAGTTACTTTAGTGACTCATTAGACTGACCAGATCCATAAAGTGAACCGGTTACTTTAGTGACTCATTAGACTGACCCAGATCCATAAAGTGAACAAAGTTACTTTAGTGACTCATTAGACTGACCCAGATCCATAAAGTGAACCGGGTTACTTTAGTGACTCATTAGACTGACCCAGATCCATAAAGTGAACAAAGTTACTTTAGTGACTCATTAGACTGACCCAGATCCATAAAGTGAACCGGTTACTTTAGTGACTCATTAGACTGACCCAGATCCATAAAGTGAACAAAGTTACTTTAGTGACTCATTAGACTGACCCAGATCCATAAAGTGAACCAGGTTACTTTAGTGACTCATTAGACTAACCCAGATCCATAAAGTGAACCAGGTTACTTTAGTGACTCATTAGACTAACCCAGATCCATAAAGTGAACCAGGTTACTTTAGTGACTCATTAGACTGACCCAGATCCATAAAGTGAACCAGGTTACTTTAGTGACTCATTAGACTAACCCAGATCCATAAAGTGAACCGTTACTTTAGTGACTCATTAGACTGACTCAGATCCATAAAGTGAACCGGGTTACTTTAGTGACTCATTAGACTGACCCAGATCCATAAAGTGAACAAGGTTACTTTAGTGACTCATTAGACTGACCCAGATCCATAAAATGAACCAGGTTACTTTAGTGACTCATTAGACTGACCCAGATCCATAAAATGAACAAAGTTACTTTAGTGACTCATTAGACTGACCCAGATCCATAAAGTGAACCAGGTTACTTTAGTGACTCATTAGACTAACTCAGATCCATAAAGTGAACAAAGTTACTTAAGTGACTCATTAGACTGACCCAGATCCATAAAGTGAACCAGGTTACTTTAGTGACTCATTAGACTGACCCAGATCCATAAAGGGAACCAGGTTACTTTAGTGACTCATTAGACTGACCCAGATCCATAAAGTGAACCAGGTTACTTTAGTGACTCATTAGACTGACTCAGATCCATAAAGTGAACCAAGTTACTTTAGTGACTCATTAGACTGACTCAGATCCATAAAGTGAACCAAGTTACTTTAGTGACTCATTAGACTGACTCAGATCCATAAAGTGAACCAAGTTACTTTAGTGACTCATTAGACTGACCCAGATCCATAAAGTGAACCAGGTTACTTTAGTGACTCATTAGACTGACTCAGATCCATAAAGTGAACAAAGTTACTTTAGTGACTCATTAGACTGACCCAGATCCATAAAGGGAACCAGGTTACTTTAGTGACTAATTAGACTAACTCAGATCCATAAAGTGAACCAGGTTACTTTAGTGACTCATTAGACTAATCCAGATCCATAAAGGGAACCAGGTTACTTTAGTGACTCATTAGACTAACCCAGATCCATAAAGTGAACCAGGTTACTTTAGTGACTCATTAGACTGACCCAGATCCATAAAGTGAACCGGGTTACTTTAGTGACTCATTAGACTGACCCAGATCCATAAAGTGAACCAGGTTACTTTAGTGACTCATTAGACTGACCAGATCCATAAAGTGAACCGGGTTACTTTAGTGACTCATTAGACTGACCCAGATCCATAAAGTGAACCAGGTTACTTTAGTGACTCATTAGACTGACCCAGATCCATAAAGTGAACCGAGTTACTTTAGTGACTCATTAGACTGACCCAGATCCATAAAGTGAACCAGGTTACTTTAGTGACTCATTAGACTGACCCAGATCCATAAAGTGAACAGGTTACTTTAGTGACTCATTAGACTGACCCAGATCCATAAAGTGAACCAGGTTACTTTAGTGACTCATTAGACTGACCCAGATCCATAAAGTGAACAGGTTACTTTAGTGACTCATTAGACTGACCCAGATCCATAAAGTGAACCAGGTTACTTTAGTGACTCATTAGACTGACCCAGATCCATAAAGTGAACAAAGTTACTTTAGTGACTCATTAGACTGACTCAGATCCATAAAGTGAACCGGGTTACTTTAGTGACTCATTAGACTGACTCAGATCCATAAAGTGAAAGTTACTTTAGTGACTCATTAGACTGACCCAGATCCATAAAGTGAACCAGGTTACTTTAGTGACTCATTAGACTGACCCAGATCCATAAAGTGAACCAAGTTACTTTAGTGACTCATTAGACTGACTCAGATCCATAAAGTGAACAAGTTACTTTAGTGACTCATTAGACTGACCCAGATCCATAAAGTGAACCAGGTTACTTTAGTGACTCATTAGACTGACGCAGATCCATAAAGTGAACCAGGTTACTTTAGTGACTCATTAGACTAATTCAGATCTATAAAGTGAACCAGGTTACTTTAGTGACTCATTAGACTGACTCAGATCCATAAAGTGAACCGGGTTACTTTAGTGACTCATTAGACTGACCCAGATCCATAAAGTGAACCAGGTTACTTTAGTGATTCATTAGATTGACTCAGATCCATAAAGTGAACCGGGTTACTTTAGTGACTCATTAGATTGACCCAGATCCATAAAATGAACCAGGTTACTTTAGTGATTCATTAGATTGACCCAGATCCATAAAATGAACCGGGTTACTTTAGTGACTCATTAGACTGACCCAGATCCATAAAGTGAACCAGGTTACTTTAGTGACTCATTAGACTAATTCAGATCCATAAAGTGAACCAGGTTACTTAAGTGACTCATTAGACTGACTCAGATCCATAAAGTGAACCGGGTTACTTTAGTGATTCATTAGACTGATCCAGATCCATAAAGGAACCAGGTTACTTTAGTGATTCATTAGACTGATCCTGATCCATAAAGTGAACCAGGTTACTTTAGTGACTCATTAGACTGACTCAGATCTATAAAGTGAACCGAGTTACTTTAGTGACTCATTAGACTGACTCAGATCTATAAAGTGAACCGAGTTACTTTAGTGACTCATTAGACTGATCCAGATCCATAAAGGGAACCAGGTTACTTTAGTGACTCATTAGACTGATTCAGATCCATAAAGTGAACCGGGTTACTTTAGTGACTCATTAGACTGACTCAGATCCATAAAGTGAACCGAGTTACTTTAGTGACTCATTAGACTGATCCAGATCCATAAAGGGAACCAGGTTACTTTAGTGACTAATTAGACTGACTCAGATCCATAAAGTGAACCGGGTTACTTTAGTGATTCATTAGACTGATCCAGATCCATAAAGGGAACCAGGTTACTTTAGTGATTCATTAGATTGACCCAGATCCATAAAGGGAACCAGGTTACTTTAGTGATTCATTAGATTGACTCAGATCCATAAAGGGAACCAGGTTACTTTAGTGATTCATTAGACTGATCCAGATCCATAAAGTGAACCGTGTTACTTTAGTGACTCATTAGACTGATCCAGATCCATAAAGGGAACCAGGTTACTTTAGTGACTCATTAGACTGACTCAGATCCATAAAGTGAACCAGGTTACTTTAGTGACTCATTAGACTGATCCAGATCCATAAAGTGAACCGTGTTACTTTAGTGACTCATTAGATTGACCCAGATCCATAAAATGAACCAGGTTACTTTATGCCCCTTTTCCACCGCTCGGCTTGGGTCGCATCAGATCAGCTCAGATCGGCTCAATTCGGGTCGGGTCACATCTAGTTCTGTTTCCACAGCTTTTTTGTACCGCTTCTGTGCAGATTTTTTTTTTTTTAACTAACAGAATGTAATCACAAGATGTTCATGTACAAACAGTAACCTGTTGGAGATTTTTTAAATAAAATTTGATTTTTTATAATTTATTTTCTGAGGTTTGGAAGAAGTCAAAACAAAACTATTTAAATGCAGCAGATTTGACCGCGTGACATTATTAAGGAGCTGTTAAGCTCAGGAACCCTCGTGCTAAACAGTCAGCTATGAAATATATTTTTATATCTGTTTATTTAGCTACATTTTAAGGAAATACAGCCGCCCGACTAGACTACATTCAGAAGATTCCCTTTGTTTCTTGCCTTTCTGTTTTAGACTGATTGCTGGCCGTCAGTACAGAAATATATTAATTTATAAAGCCACTTGAGAACAAGCAGGCACCTCACAGTGATAGAATAAAGTGAGAATATATTGTAAAACTAGGAGAAGTCCCAGTGGCAGCCGCCCGACTCGCGCCAGACTCGCACGCGCGTGCACGTGACGATCCTACAGATTTGACCTCTACGTGAAATTTAAGGAGCGGTTCAGCTCAGGAACCCTCGTTCTAGATCCATAAAGTGAACCGGGTTACTTTAGTGACTCATTAGACTGACCCAGATCTATAAAGTGAACCGGGTTACTTTAGTGACTCATTAGACTGACCCAGATCCATAAAGTGAACCGGGTTACTTTAGTGATTCATTAGACTGATCCAGATCCATAAAAGTGAACCAGGTTACTTTAGTGATTCATTAGACTGATCCTGATCCATAAAGTGAACCAGGTTACTTTAGTGACTCATTAGACTGACTCAGATCTATAAAGTGAACCGAGTTACTTTAGTGACTCATTAGACTGACTCAGATCTATAAAGTGAACCGAGTTACTTTAGTGACTCATTAGACTGATCCAGATCCATAAAGGGAACCAGGTTACTTTAGTGACTCATTAGACTGATTCAGATCCATAAAGTGAACCGGGTTACTTTAGTGACTCATTAGACTGACTCAGATCCATAAAGTGAACCGAGTTACTTTAGTGACTCATTAGACTGATCCAGATCCATAAAGTGAACCAGGTTACTTTAGTGACTCATTAGACTGACTCAGATCCATAAAGTGAACCGGGTTACTTTAGTGACTCATTAGACTGACCCAGATCCATAAAGTGAACCAGGTTACTTTAGTGACTCATTAGACTGACCCAGATCCATAAAGTGAACCAGGTTACTTTAGTGACTCATTAGACTGACCCAGATCCATAAAGTGAACCGGGTTACTTTAGTGACTCATTAGACTGACCCAGATCCATAAAGTGAACCAGGTTACTTTAGTGACTCATTAGACTGACCAGATCCATAAAGTGAACCGGGTTACTTTAGTGACTCATTAGACTGACCCAGATCCATAAAGTGAACCAGGTTACTTTAGTGACTCATTAGACTGACCCAGATCCATAAAGTGAACCGGGTTACTTTAGTGACTCATTAGACTGACCCAGATCCATAAAGTGAACCAGGTTACTTTAGTGACTCATTAGACTGACCCAGATCCATAAAGTGAACCAGGTTACTTTAGTGACTCATTAGACTGACCCAGATCCATAAAGTGAACCAGGTTACTTTAGTGACTCATTAGACTGACCCAGATCCATAAAGTGAACCAGGTTACTTTAGTGACTCATTAGACTGACCCAGATCCATAAAGTGAACCAGGTTACTTTAGTGACTCATTAGACTGACCCAGATCCATAAAGTGAACCGGGTTACTTTAGTGACTCATTAGACTGACTCAGATCCATAAAGTGAACCGGGTTACTTTAGTGACTCATTAGACTGACCCAGATCCATAAAGTGAACCGGGTTACTTTAGTGACTCATTAGACTGACTCAGATCCATAAAGTGAACCGGGTTACTTTAGTGACTCATTAGACTGACCCAGATCCATAAAGTGAACCGGGTTACTTTAGTGACTCATTAGACTGACTCAGATCCATAAAGTGAACCGGGTTACTTTAGTGACTCATTAGACTGACTCAGATCCATAAAGTGAACCGGGTTACTTTAGTGACTCATTAGACTGACCCAGATCCATAAAGTGAACCGGGTTACTTTAGTGACTCATTAGACTGACTCAGATCCATAAAGTGAACCGGGTTACTTTAGTGACTCATTAGACTGACTCAGATCCATAAAGTGAACCGGGTTACTTTAGTGACTCATTAGACTGACCCAGATCCATAAAGTGAACCAGGTTACTTTAGTGATTCATTAGACTGACTCAGATCCATAAAGTGAACCGGGTTACTTTAGTGACTCATTAGATTGACCCAGATCCATAAAATGAACCAGGTTACTTTAGTGATTCATTAGATTGACCCAGATCCATAAAATGAACCGGGTTACTTTAGTGACTCATTAGACTGACCCAGATCCATAAAGTGAACCAGGTTACTTTAGTGACTCATTAGACTAATTCAGATCCATAAAGTGAACCAGGTTACTTAAGTGACTCATTAGACTGACTCAGATCCATAAAGTGAACCGGGTTACTTTAGTGATTCATTAGACTGATCCAGATCCATAAAGGGAACCAGGTTACTTTAGTGATTCATTAGACTGATCCTGATCCATAAAGTGAACCAGGTTACTTTAGTGACTCATTAGACTGACTCAGATCTATAAAGTGAACCGAGTTACTTTAGTGACTCATTAGACTGACTCAGATCTATAAAGTGAACCGAGTTACTTTAGTGACTCATTAGACTGATCCAGATCCATAAAGGGAACCAGGTTACTTTAGTGACTCATTAGACTGATTCAGATCCATAAAGTGAACCGGGTTACTTTAGTGACTCATTAGACTGACTCAGATCCATAAAGTGAACCGAGTTACTTTAGTGACTCATTAGACTGATCCAGATCCATAAAGGGAACCAGGTTACTTTAGTGACTAATTAGACTGACTCAGATCCATAAAGTGAACCGGGTTACTTTAGTGATTCATTAGACTGATCCAGATCCATAAAGGGAACCAGGTTACTTTAGTGATTCATTAGATTGACCCAGATCCATAAAGGGAACCAGGTTACTTTAGTGATTCATTAGATTGACTCAGATCCATAAAGGGAACCAGGTTACTTTAGTGATTCATTAGACTGATCCAGATCCATAAAGTGAACCGTGTTACTTTAGTGACTCATTAGACTGATCCAGATCCATAAAGGGAACCAGGTTACTTTAGTGACTCATTAGACTGACTCAGATCCATAAAGTGAACCAGGTTACTTTAGTGACTCATTAGACTGATCCAGATCCATAAAGTGAACCGTGTTACTTTAGTGACTCATTAGATTGACCCAGATCCATAAAATGAACCAGGTTACTTTATGCCCCTTTTCCACCGCTCGGCTTGGGTCGCATCAGATCAGCTCAGATCGGCTCAATTCGGGTCGGGTCACATCTAGTTCTGTTTCCACAGCTTTTTTGTACCGCTTCTGTGCAGATTTTTTTTTTTTTTACTAACAGAATGTAATCACAAGATGTTCATGTACAAACAGTAACCTGTTGGAGATTTTTTAAATAAAATTTGATTTTTTATAATTTATTTTCTGAGGTTTGGAAGAAGTCAAAACAAAACTATTTAAATGCAGCAGATTTGACCGCGTGACATTATTAAGGAGCTGTTAAGCTCAGGAACCCTCGTGCTAAACAGTCAGCTATGAAATATATTTTTATATCTGTTTATTTAGCTACATTTTAAGGAAATACAGCCGCCCGACTAGACTACATTCAGAAGATTCCCTTTGTTTCTTGCCTTTCTGTTTTAGACTGATTGCTGGCCGTCAGTACAGAAATATATTAATTTATAAAGCCACTTGAGAACAAGCAGGCACCTCACAGTGATAGAATAAAGTGAGAATATATTGTAAAACTAGGAGAAGTCCCAGTGGCAGCCGCCCGACTCGCGCCAGACTCGCACGCGCGTGCACGTGACGATCCTACAGATTTGACCTCTACGTGAAATTTAAGGAGCGGTTCAGCTCAGGAACCCTCGTTCTAGATCCATAAAGTGAACCGG